>JAHZNE010006285.1:0-23492 GCA_027744055.1 Callyntrura sp. NNG-2020
TACAAAGTATTTTCACGACGGCTGGGAGTTGCAACAACTTCAAAAGTTCTAATTTCCAAAGTGCCTGGAGGAGTGAAACGAAAAAAAGTGGAGGGAGTATCGACCATCGACCTCTTGTTGTAGTATACCGGGTTGTATTCTCATAGCGCATGTTACCTACACGGGGTGATGCTATACCGTCTCCAATGAGCTTCACATAGAAAGCTTTCGTAATCTTTTTTGCCCATGTACAAAGCACAAAGGGGATATTTTACAAAATATGTTACTATTTTACTGCCAGACTGACATGTTCGTTAGAGTTTGCAAAGCATTCAGACAAAAAGTTACAAGTTACCAGGTTTGTTATTCTTGCATGTTTCAACAATCACGTTTGGCCACTCTTTTCATAATTTTCTAACTAAAGATGATGTTGCTTAAAATTATTGGTCACTAGGCCATGTTGACTATTATTAAGTGACGTGGGGCACCCAGCTTAATATGTTTCACATGATCCCGTCAAACTTGAAAATACTTTCTCTTTTTCAGTCTGCACTATCCATATTTTCCATTTTACAAGTTTCGTGTGAGCAAATAAAACTGGTGCCTGAGTTGTTTTATGTAAAGACAGAAAAGGGGAAATATGGTCACGATGAGGGAAAGTTTGGCCACGCTCATTTTATCTTAACACGGAATAAAACAATAGGGTCGCATATATAAGGGGAATTATACCTGACGATAATCATTACAATAAGAGTTTTATACGTGTCATTATGTAATGTACATATAGGTACGCAATATGGAATAAGTTTAATTTCAATTCGTGAACAAGCGTTTGGACGGAGAAAAAGCGAAACATTGCAAAGGTGCGTACACGTACAAAAAATGTTTCCCTACATTAAACCTTTCCCTTTCCAGTTACTATTGAGTTTCCCCATCAGCATGCTCACCTATTTTCTTGGCAATTATATTGGTCATATTCATATTACACAGTGATATTTAAACCAAATTCTAAACATAAGAATACAGAAAAGTGACGAAGTGATGCATAATTACACAAGAGATCCACCAACATGTACATCATCTCCTTTTAAATATTTGAAAAATTAAGTTAACATCTGGCTTTTTGTAAACATACAGATTTAAAAGACGATTAAAGTTGAGTGTAAACCACTTTTTAATGTTTACGTTTAAATGTTGATAGTTAATCCGTCAACATATCAAAGTCAGGATAAATGCACAAGATGTGACGCTATATTGGCTCCAACTCTAAATTACAATGAACTTGCCAGTTCCTAAGATAAAGCCATTTTTTACATTGACAACGTTGACGTTGACATTTGACCTGTTCTGGCGTTGAAATTGTTGACCGACAAGTACCAAACTTGATATTTAAAATTAACAATAGCGTAACTTTTCTCAAATTTTAGCTCGGGGTGTCTCTAAAGAAAATGAAACCTTTCACCATTTAAAGTATTTCCGGTTCGACATTATTCTTCAAAATGTAAAGAACCGTCTGCATAAATCTTCTATAGTTAGAGTTTAGTTAAAAACATCAGTAGTAGTACAAGTTACAATAACAGTGACAGGAGTTTATAAAAATTGTATCTTTCACGTTTTTAAAAGCACTTCCAGGTTTACCACGATGGGCTGAAGAAAACAGAATTTTAAAATTCCTCTGCGTTCTCGAGTTATCGTTCGAACGAAGGGAGGGACAATGTAAAGTCAAAAAGTGACTTCGTCACTTAATAATATCCCATACAGTTATTTTACTGAGGTTCATAGAATTCATAGAACTTATTGCGTCTATGTATTATGTATTGACTTGTTATGAAAAAATGACTGGTTCAAACAGCTTGGTACACCTGTAAACCAGTATGTTATTAAGTAATTGAATTGTTCTATAAAATACAATGGCACACGTGCAAATAATGTATTTTGCGAACACTATTTACGTCGGCTTTACCTGTTGTAGCAGGAAAGCAAGCCTGCAATAAACACGCACCCTCGCCTCGGGTACTAGTTTAGGAATACGGTACGATGCTGACAGTTGGGCTTAATGGTAACTTATTTACTTTTAATTTTCTTTACTACCGTCGGGCATTCTAGTAATACGTATAGCACAATTTACAATAATTATTGCCATTAAGGACGTTATATAGCAGGTGGTACGCGTATTTCAAGCATTGTACAAAGTAGGCGATTTTTATGAGCAAAATTGTATGTGGAATGCAGACACAGTGGAACCTTACCTCACAAATGGCAACATTACCTATATTAACGGTAACGGTAACAATGCCATTGCAAAATGTACGTTTTCTGAAGGAAATGAACTAGTTAATCAGAATCAGTATCTATATTTTATGCTTCTTCATTTGTCTACATGTAATTGCAGTTTTGTCTGTTTGTCTGCCAATTTCTGGTCTTTCACAACGGCCATTTAATATTTGAAGTTTTTTAACTTTGTGACAAATTCGAGAGCACTTATACTGTGAGAGTTCGTCACGGACAGTTTTTTCTAAATGGTTATTCCATGCACGTGAGTACTAAAAATAGATTTCTTCATACAAATAAAAACAGTCATATGTCAGAGTACTGCCAAGTTCCTTTGGTACTCCGGTTAAACGGAGCTTTTATTGCGAGTATTTTCAGGTAATGGTAGTGGCTAGTGAATTCATTAATAATACTTTACAGTTTCAGCAACGACGTTATAAGGACACGGTTATGCCATAAGGTGCAACCGGTATACTTTCATACACTCAACATGCCACTGAGGCTCCAGCCCAACAAACTTTAATATTTTTTTAGCTTTCATGTCATTTACCGATTTTTTACTCTTTCCCGTCTAGAAGCAGAAGAGGCACGTAATGGTATGTTAAATTGCAAGCGGGAATAAAAGGGCACGTACTTCTGAGATAATGGGTCCCTCTAAATGAAAGGACTGTGTTTTAGGTAAAAAATACGAGACGAGCGGACGGAGCACGCGTGTGTGTGTATGCATGTCAGCTTTTACTCTCTATTTTTCCTTGTGGTGTGTCTATTTAGCCCTGTCTAGCCAGGCAGTCACAAACATAAGACGAAGGATTCACTAATTTGCCTCCTTTTCATTTAGCCAAATTTCCCTCAGGTACTTTATCTCTCTTTTGGAATACTACAGTGGGCACTCCAAGGGCTGCGTACAAAACAAAATATATTTCACAGTTAGCATGAAACTTTGATCACACGCGTGTAATGCTGGTGCTCGCTTGCTCCCTTCCTTTTTTTGTACATAAACGGCTGCAAGCCATATAGTCACATTGTAAACATAAGTCTTTTTCGCCTGTTCCTACTCATTTTAGTTTTGGCAAGCTTGTATAGGTAGTCGTAATGACCTATCCATCTCCATTAATTCGCATGTGTTCAACCATGTAAGACATTTCTCTAATTGGCTTCGTTCGAGGAGAGTCATCTTTCTTTTGCAACAAACCGACCACCACCGTTGCCGCCATTACCGCATGTACCGAGAAACATCACAGAACAGTGGTGGGGTGGTGGTGGTAGTAGTAGTAGAGGAAAAAGCTGATATTATTGTTCAAGTACAACACAGAGCGCACACAGCTAATTTTTTGGTCTCCCGGTTTCCATTTTACTTCCATTACAATTTGCCTTCACTTGTTCAGCCAATATAAATTGCTACCATGCGGGCACATTCATTTCACATTTAATTTCAGCGTTGCAGTGAATAATATGACTGTGTGGAGCTCTCTCTTTCTTTTTCTCTCTCTCTCTAGTCAGTTGGGTATATTATGGAATGAATTGTTAGCTGCAGCAGCGGCGGTGGTTTTGTGCTAATGTGTTCCCTCATTCAGACAATCAGGCTAGGAGTCTTGTATGAAAACTATAGCATGCTGAACTGTGAGAGAGCCTCCACCAAAAGAGATTCTCCCGAGAAAATACCAAAAGCGATAAGCAACAGCAAAAAGACGGAGGATCACATTTCTTTTTAGGGGTACCCAACGCACGACAACAATAACAATGAAATAAAAGGAACAAAATGAATAGTGAAAGTCGGATAATAAATAAAAGGGAAAATAGCCGTACAAACAATATTACTCCGGCGCTTCAATTAATTTCTCCCGTTTAGCTGAACATACCTCTAACCGCTACACTATAACGACTATTAAAGTAAAATATACGGGCACCGCAGGACAGAATCGGGAATATGGCTTTCTCCTTCCAAGTACTCCCTCACTAATTCTCTGTGACTTTATCCCGACTATATTTTTCTAGTACAAAATCAATACTTTCAACCGTGACATTATAGTGGGGGAATAATTAACAAAATGCTATAACCTCTATAATTTACGATTATTAATTAATGATAAACAACATTTTTAATATGTGGCAGTATGCGTTCCCTATGTAGTACGTAGTTAAACACTTACAATGTTTTCCTCATGCCCGATAGGTCATTCGTGCACTTTAGCCAACACTATTTCTAGGAGTGAAAAGAATTTGAAAATTTAGCGTATAGGCAGGTGGTTAAGTTTATGAGATACGCGGTAGGTGGGAGGAGGTAGTAATGAGTAAAACAAATAGACCAAAACAACAGTGGTGGAGGAGAACAAATAAAAGCATCTTGATGAATACCCCTTTTATTGTACGATTTTCGGCAATTCTTCTCTCATCAGAAGAGTACACGATTCCCTGAAGCATACCGCCTCCCTTCCAGCCAGCATTTCTCATTAAAATTTCTAATATTGTTTTTGTGAATTCAAATGAATGCATATAAATAAAGGGAGCAGGGTTTACATATTCCCTTTCATAAGCTCATCCACACATATCTTGGTAGGTAGATATACCCGAATGAACTTTCCACTCGAAAAGAGTATAGAGAACGGCTCATACACACATAATAGCTTATATCCCCTTTTACGGCGTTTATATTCTTTCCTAGTGTTATTTTCTCCTATGCTATCGTGCAATCTTCCTCCGCCTGTCGTGCCGGGCTATACCCGACTGCTCTGCTCCTCTTGAACTAATTACATCCAAAATAGTTAATTAAACGGGGAAACATCTTTTGAATATGTAATAAAGCTTTCTCTGTAGAAGGCAACAAATAGGGGCGAACATGCCAGTCAGAATGTAAAATTCACAGTGCCGCCGCCGCCTACTAATATATGTAATTCGTCCTTCCTCATACCACCACGAGTCAGCAACTGTCTGTTATTTTCTGGCAGGGAAGAGCTAATGCGTATATACCAACATTTCTTTATAGAAGACAATATGAAAAATGACAAGGTAAAAAAACTGAGTCTCCGAGCTCTCAATTAGAAGTGTTCTCCGAAAAATAAAAGAGAACGGTGGGAAAGAGGATAGAGAGAGAGCGAGAAAGAAATTCCGTTGAACGAATAATTCTTCGTATAATTTGTACGAAGCAAAGAAATTGTGTAAGTTGACGAAAAGTAAAGAATGGGAACGGCAGAGAAGATGAAGACAGGGAGTTGTTACTTTTATACATGACTGAGTAGATGGGATGAACACTCATTCAGTGGTGGTGGTGGCCCTGCATTTTTTGCCCCAGAAATGACTTGCCGTTAACTCCTCATGTATCATAGGCGGCATGAATATATATTACTTTATGAAACAAGTAGTTAATAGAGACAGAGAGGAAGAGAAAAGAGGAGATACACATGGGTAGGTAGTTTTTAATTGATATACAAAAAAGTTTGTATAAAGGAAACTTTATTGTTATTATTCATTAAATTATACATAATAATACTGGGAACAAAGTTAACCTTTCGGTCTCGTCTCCTATTTCTTCCACACATACTGTCTGTGTAGTACAGCGTTTCGTTTGCGAAAGTGCTACCCGGGCCGGATGTGAATGTGTCGGAAATGATCCAACTTTTTCCACCTTCTGTTTCCATAAACTAACTTGGTTTGGAGGTTGGGAGGCGGAGGAAAAACGGAGTGGTGGGGACTATAAATGATACTATAAATGTTGTGAGACGCAAAAGATCATGTGATGTGACGACGATAATGAATGCACGTGGAGCAACGTAAATTGTGTTCTTCCTCCTCTCTCTCCTCTTTCGACTCACCTTTTGTAAATCTGGAAAACGGGAATTATAAAGAAGGTAACGAAGAGAGGAGAGAGAGAGGGAGGTAATAAAGATGAAAGATTCATAGACACCATCCATCTCCATAATGCATGCATAAAGTACCTTTAGGAATGAGTTTTCTCCTTTACACCTGCCAAGAAATACGAGCGACAAGGCATTATTATTGCATGGTTGGTTCTTGGCACGTTGCACCTTTTAAAAATTATTACCGCTGGAGAGAGAGAGAGAGAGAGAGATGAACAAATTTCTGGCTGCATGCATGTTTGTGGTATCACAGTTCTTATTTAGAGTAAAAGCATTCTTTTACAAGTATTTTGTAAATGATGTAAACGGTTTAAATTTTTGAGAAAATAGTTGTACTGGTCTGGAAAGAGTAATTTTGGAAGAGAGAACATAAATTGTTGGGAATTTGGAATGCTTTTACCAAGAATGTTTTTGCTGCAAAAAATGTGAACAACTTCCGCCAAAAAGGAATATAGTCCTCTTATATCTTATTTACGATGACGCATCTTAATCAACGTAACTTTAATGTCGGACTCGAAATTACGCTTTAATTTTAATGAATGAAACTAAATCTGAGAGAAGTTTATATCTTAAGAATTTGAACGTTGGAGAACTAAGCAAAATGGTTTGGAGTAGTCGTAAAAATAAAATTTTGAAGAAACAACGTAAGGACAACAACACCAATACACCATCTGCTGCATTAAGATTTCGATTTCCAAAAACCCATTATCGCGTATCCTAATAAGCTTCAATAAAGAGAAGTGCCAATTCTACTCCAATTTCCAATCCATGAACAAAATATCTACACATCACGTGTGTATATGTATTCCGAATAAAATTCGTCTTCGTTCTCTTCGATGGCTACCTCAATTCTTATATAATCTGTTAAGTATATTGTCAAACTCAATATGTTTGAAACCATTTGTAAATTTGCTTCTATATAAACATTGTCGATAAAAAAATCCAAATTTAATTTCTTTGCTCTAAACGTTTGGACAAAGTATATACTCCGCGATTCCTTGTAGCTTGTAAGTCGTTTTTAAAGCACTCTAATTTTATAATATACTTGTCATGTCCGTAAAAATGTGGCGTTCACTCCAATTCTTGTTTAACTTTCAAAAGCAAATCAAACAAGAGTTTACATTTACAATCAGACGCTGCTATATACTGATTGTAATTACACCAGAGACGTTCCATTCAATCATCTTAGGTTTTTTAATATAAATTACCTGTCAATCAGTCGTTTTTGTACTTTGTGCTTCTACGATTACTAACCACATTTCTTCTGTTCCTCCCATTCGAAATCAAATAACTTACTCTTGGCAACCTCTTTAAAACGCAAACTTGAAATTCCCCATTTTGTAGTGGAAATTGTTTCCCAGCTCCTTGGTTGTTTCACATGTTGATACAAAATTACTTTCTGCTTTCTCTTGATTGAATTTGTAGAAAAAATTTCCTTTGAAATATCTAGTACAGTTTGCGTATTTTGTATTTTATTTTATTCGCTCCTTCGTTCCCCTTCCGTCACTTTGAAAGACAAGCTGTACAGTTAGTTTGCATACAGAGAGTAAAACAACAGAGAGGATAGAGGATAAACCCTCTCTCTCTCTTCTTTTGTTTCTTTATTATTATACGGAATCCCCTCACAACTTTCACAGATATTGGATAGGAGAGACGGAATTTCGCAGAAAATTGTCTTCGACACTCGACATCATAAGCCGCTTGATTCCTTTAAATTTCCCGAGAGACTCAATGCATTTCCTAGTCTTTTTTAACTTCCTGTATATTATAAGAATAAGAATGCTCCCACATTACATGCGGGTGACGGACTTTATTCGGTCGGAACCTTCTTTCTATTTTATCCCTGAGAAAAAGAAAAGACACGCGTCAATAAATAACCTTTTTATTTTTGCAGCTGTACTCTCTACCTCCTTTTTTATACAAAACCAGTGACGGATACATAAAGAACGACAACATATTTTCCCTTTCTGTTTCGATTCTGCACGTCTGTCTGTTTATAAACTCTCCGAACGATCAGAAAGTATGTATAGTAAAATATCTGTGTACAGAGTTGCTACTACCGTGCACTGATGATGACTGACATTTTCTCTTATTCTCCATCTCCCGTCCATTTTCCCTTGAATCTTGAGCTTTTCGGCTTTGTTTGGGACTTGGGATTTGACTTGTTCCTTCCCGATAAGCGCAAAAGTCTTTCGTGTTTGAATTTTTTACCTTCCAACAAAGATACTCGAACGAGGTTTCGTGCCTGTATGGAAAAAAGATAGCACAAGATGTTTCAGGCAAACCGATGCCGAGAGAGAAAAAGACCTTACTATTTTTTGTCTTGACTTAAAACCAGAAGAAAGCTTACACATCTCATCTGGAGAAAGTCTACTTCAATCCTCTCTTTCTATTTTTGTCTGCTCTTTCTCTCTGGAACTTTAGACTTTTGGAAAGAAACGAAATACATCGCGTTGTCTGTCCTCCTTTTCTCTCTTTCCACTAATGCAACCATTTTTACCAGTTATTGTAAGATATTACTTGAAATTCCCCAGATGTCTTGGATGAAAGGTTGTTCGATGTGAGTGTGTTGGCAGTACAGTACTTTCGTATTCACGCAGAAAATAACCTCCCTATGGCTCAAGGGTCATTCTTTTCTGGAATCCACCAAAAATTTATGGGTTCGTTCGGCCTAAAAGGTAAAACAAGTACGTTCACACAGACAACAGTAACCAATACATACATCTGTCGTAGGCACATCTTTAGTTTATAGATATCTACTATAAGAAAACACCTTACCACTTCAGATATACAACCTAAGACGAAAGATAAAAAGCAGAATCTTGCTTTTCTAAAAGCAAAATATTAAAATTTCAATGTAAACAGGCAAATTGGGATTACAATGGGGTAAAAGCAAAATCGTGTATGGATTTTGACTTAAGCAAATGAAATATGATGCTGAAATTCCACCACACGATGGAATTTCAAACCGTCGGGCAACTTAGAGAAAAGAAGGTTCTTCAGACGGTTCCTCTATAAAAAAGAATACCTATTATTACGGTGTCGTGCTTTTCAACTCTCCCTTCTTTTGACTACTATTTACCGTGTGAGTAAATTGAACTAACTAACATTCTCACGGTTGTCGTCTTAATAAAGGTTGATTTTCTTTCATGTTGCAAAATGTACGTAACATTCTGTTTATGCATGTTACGTCTATTGCTCCATGTTTGCTTTTACATTTGTGTAGTATTATATGCGTCCACAATAAACCAACTTGAGATGAAAACAGAAGAAGGAAAACTAGCAGGGAGGGATGGTGATTCCGAGAAGCCTCTTCTTCTCAAGTACGCAGTAAGTAAATACAGCTCGCGGAGGAGAAGCAACAGTGTACGTATTTTTTTCCTTCCCCTTGGAACATTTGCAACTAAAGAGCCTTTTCTACTCGTATATGAAAAAAGTTTCAAGTACTGAAAGAAAGGAAGAAAAGAATAGACCACTCGGGGTTTTCTTTTATTTCTTCTGTTCTTTTCCCCAACTTTCTTTACTTCCACCAACAAAGATAAAGTAATTTAATGTAATGTAATGTGTGGAAGATAGACACGGGAAAGTGAATTGGGGAGATAGAAGGGCAGAAAAGAAAGGAACCTGTGGAAAAGGGAAAGTACCGACAGTGAATCCTCCAGGGACAGCACAGAGATGTTTTCAAAAAACTGGGAAAGTACGTACGTTCTGTTTACTTCTGTGTGTTCCTCCTCGCGCTTGTCGTAGTACGGCCAAAACGATACCATGAGTCATATAAACGTCATTACTCTACGGTGAGCTTGTATACCGTACCACCCTGTGGTTTCGAACTTGTAGAGGGTGGAGAAAAGCCAACTCTTGATAAATAAATGATGATACGTCAAAAAATGTCTTTTAACCTAACAAAACAATGTGGGTATGGAAGTAATGATTACAACAAAACACTCTATATTACTACTCAAGCATCTACCCATGGAGAAATTTATTTGGGGTGGTAAAGTCAGTGCATTTGCCATCCACAGGTTCCGAATACAAAAGCATGGCTAGTAATTCACTCTTCAAAGTAGCAAAATGACTTCTAAACCTTAAACCTGAAAATGTTTATTATCATCTCCGAATTTTTTTCCAGGAGAGTAGGAAAATGTGGATCTAGTTTTCCCGTAAACGGGGATTTGAAGAGTATCTCGATACGTGTCTGTGCACTAGATAGATACAAGGTGTGGAGATTCTATAGTGGTTCCTACATTCAATCTCGTCTCAATTATTTTCACCCACTGGACCGTGTAAGTTCCCTTGCCTGCGAATCAACTGGAGCAGAGAGTTCGTACATCGTACTGTACTAGTGTGTGGTGGTACCACCATCACCACCACATTCACCACCGTAATATAACCAAAGTACTTTGCATTCACTCACAATAACGATGATATTAAAAGAATGGGTATATGCACTCCGTGAGTTAGTGTGTGTGTGTGTGTGTGTGTATGGGTGGAAAGCGCTTTCCTCTTCCCTGTTCACAAGAACCACTGTTGCATGCCGTGCTTTTCCATTTTCAGTTTGCTGGGTTGATGACAGGTCTTGGCCATTAAGGGGAAAAGGGAAAGTGAACAAAACTTCTCTCTCACACACACATTTACGCCCGCCTTTGAAGAAAAGAAGCTGTTGAACATCAGCACATTTACGCCGACGAGATATTTTCTCTCTGTAACTAACAACCCTCTGACGTGTTTTAATGGGAGCAAAATCTAACACTGCTGTTAAATGTTTTTACCTCTTTCCACAACGGAAGCTGACGGCATGTACGTTGAGAATGCGAGACTGCACACACAACAAACAAGGTGTGCACCTAACGCTGCAATCACGGCCGTTGATTCGATTATTTATTAGAGGGCTAAAACCACAACAGAGACGGTACACAATCACTCACATTTGGAAACGTAGAGAAATACAGGCACGAAAGAAACCAGAGGAAAATGAGGTTCTTTCGTTCTGTTTACCTTGTGGTTGTTTACAAGTTATACTTCAGGGGGAGTGGTGGGGTAGGGGAGGGATTCTGCATCAAAGGTGAAGGCTACCTTTAATTGTATTGCAATTAATTGGTGTCGAATCGACGGGAAAAATGCACATACTTTTTGACTCCTTGAACCATGTGTCAAATTGTCGCATTATTACTGACAATTAAAGTCTTTATCTCATTGTAAAATTTGAGAAAATTTTCAATCCAATATGATGAAACGACCATTGATGAATATTAATGTGACAAAATAATCCAAATGGACCCTACTAAAAATTTCAATGTATAAAGGTATACCTTTACGGCTGTATATATACAACCATTATAACCGTCCTACTTAGAAGTAGTTGGAAAGTCTAACATTTTTTACGGGTACCAAGTTCCAATGTAGACTGTCTTCATTCTTGCACAAAAGTCCTTCCGCTTGCTTGTAGTGGTATACATGTTTTGTAACTCCCGTTCACCCGTATCCTGAGCAAAAGACAATAACCATAGCGTGGTCATTTATCAAGTAGTGTAAAAGACTTTGAATAAATTGAGAAGTAGAGATAGCACTTGACAAATGATGAGATCACAGCAATTATCAGTTAGCAACATAAAATCCCTCCATTCAACTACTACACAAAAAGAGCAGAAGAGAGAGAGAGAGAGCACCACCATACATGACGCGAGCAGTGAGTAGGTAGTCCCACGGATGCAGGGAATAGTTGACAGTACTACATTTATGTCGACTCGACTGCCGCTACAAGCCTCACAGACGACCAAGGATGATGGTGATAAGGGCTATAAAAAGGATGAACTTTCGTTCTCAGGATTCCAGAATTAGTACTTAGCGTAAGTTAGAGTTTGGCTCTCCGCTGATAAGCACCGTAAGTTGTTTCTCTCTACCACTACCACCCCTTCCGTATAAAGGTTTAAAAGTACTCGTCTTATACATAACGCATGCCTCTGTCTGTATCTGTAATGCAGACATGTGCTTCTCCCCCAACAGCAACCCACCAACAAAACCTCCGCTAAGCACATATAAATTGCGATGCGGATTTTAGATTAATGAAAGGAAATGGACGAAGACAGGAAATTTTCGGAATTACTTTTGCTACATCACACATAAATACGCATGGACTGCCTGAAAGTAGAGGAGAATAATAGGGGGTATATGGATAAACTATTTTCGGTTGTTTTTCCATTTCCATTTCGTATGGCGAGGTAAAACAGTCGTTCCCTTTTCTTCTTTCTCCTTGATATATTCTGTCTTGTGCTTTTTAAATAATGCACAATTCGCTAGAATGAGTGAGCATAATGGAGAAATGTACACCCACCTACACAGACATATGAACAGCAACAGCATATTACTATCAGACATCACAAAACATCCATCTACATCGCATCATTTACTATTCACAAGAAAATCCGGATCTCCGAAAAGCTCCACTCATTTATGTAAGTAATGCATGTATGCATCAGCTTGTTGTACAGTTGAGAAGCCCGCACTGATGTACGTACTTCGCTTTACATTTAACAGACAGAAACACACACAGCAACTCTTTAATAATTCAGGGACAGAAGACTAGAGAGCTGGGGAATTATTTTTTCTACTCAGCTGGATTCCGTTGGAACTCCATATCTTTTCTTTTGAAGCAGCACACACATACAGCCTGTACATGTATCCCAGGAATGCTGGAAGAGGGATTCCGATATACCTATATACCAAGCTGGAGTACTAAAACCTAATTTTTTTCGGAAGCCAAATAAGTGCACACATAAAAAATACAGCGTAAGGAAAATCAAGAAAAAGTAACAACAGAGCCTTGTAGACCCGACCCCCATTTCCATCTACATCGAGTAATTTTCACATAAACATGAAGACACGCTGAGGATAATAGAAGTAGGCTGAAGTTGTATAAAAGAAGGAGATTTTCCCTTTCCTGGCGGTAGTCATTCCTGGTTTGGTGATGGTAGTGGTGACGGTGATATAGCAAAACGTTAATGCTAATGGATGGACAACATCCGTTTTCGCTACTGCTGCCATGATCCACTTGTCTTCTTGGGGGTCGTCTGTCTTGGTGTCTTGTGTTTTGTTGGAGCCTAGATGATGATACATTTGTCCATCCATCTCCCAGTTCATAAAATACTAAAATTCAACAGAATAATAGCCAGCCGTCCATTAAGTATATTGTGGGCACAACATTTTGTAGTAATTTGTGCACATGATACTTACACAAACTTATATAAGAACCCAAACCACGACACTAGTATCCGGTACTTGTGGCGAGGAATTGTAAATGAACCGGATTCATCGCACGTTTATTTGTTCATTTATCAAGGATTTTCGTATCAGTATTCAGTATATGAATCAGGGAGAACTTTTACATGAATAAAATACGGCAAAAAACCCGTCTGCCATGGACCTCAGCATAGCAGGCTATATTAGATGTTTTATCATTTATCATCATCACAATGCAAAATTTGAACGTAAATAGAAACAACGGAAGAAAACAGTTGAAGTTGGATTTGGAGTGATGCTAAAACATGGCATAGGAAGCTGTTGCACCAGACTTATATTTGCATACTACATAAATGACAATGTAATATACTATCAAGAAGGGTCGATATGTTAAAGGAAAGTTGTTACTGCACTATATATATTTAAAAATATTAGAACATATTTATAGGCGGTGTGATGGAACAGTGAGCTGCTTTGATTGCACAAGTCCGTCGAACAGTAACAAACCGTACCCGTCTGGCCCCAACCAGAGGAAGAAAAACACGCATTAGTGATTCTCCCCGAGAAATAATTGGGTGTGCATCCTCTTCTTACCCAGACTTTCTTTTCATCATGGGTCACTTCTTTACCACAGATGTAATTCGTATGTTCCATTTCCATTGGACGATGACCTGCACAAAAACACGTTGACTTGTAATACTTTGTTTGTGCAATCTGTTTAGGCTTTCTGAAATGTTTTCTCTAAACCTAGTACAACTGAACAAGGGAACAATTAAAAATTACACACCTAATCTAAGAGCTTCTTTAATTTTCCTTTCCATCAGCGGACAGACATTGTATCGGTAGCGTACAAAAAGGGTTTGAGTGTCTGCCTGTTCCATCAATTTTTCAGCGTCATATTCTGATAAAATAGCTTGCCGGTTTTCTATACGAACCTTCGGAGATCCTTTACCACACTCTTCATATACGCTCAGTGGGGACGGGTAATTAGGACAATCTTCGTCAACAAGAGAGTCACATGTATAGCATGAAAGACCTGCAGTTTGCATCCAACCAAATTTAAGCATCAATACTCCATTAAAATTATCACATAATACGACTTTGGTAATATAACCGACAATACCGACATCAATAAAACCCACTCACTCTCGACTGCTGTTATCTGATAGACCAGCACTATTGCCATCATTTGACTCGTTGTAACAGAAACTGCCATTTTGATGTCGGGTTTTCTCTGACGCCAGTTTGATCCTTTTCGTTTTAAATTAGTTTCACCCATCTCCCAACAAGCTACCCGAGCTACCCTGTCAAATTCGAACCATATTGAAGTCAGCGTCGTGCCTATCTACGGTTTACCACTGGATCTGCTGACGACAGATCTAACCATTTTCTTTTCTACGGTAACTGTGCAATCTACCTAACAACCTATTTTCGTCGCTGTTCGTACAAGATACCAGCAAAAACGGTAGAATTTTAGCGCTTATAATTTATACTTCCCTGCAAAAATCTAAACTTTACCACAGAATGGAGCAGCTTTCTTCTCTCTCCTTGTATCATGTATTCTCCGATTCGCGTTCGCCTTTCTAACTGATCAATTATAAAAGCGATATCCTCTTCAGTAAACCCCTCTTTCTCCTGTAATAACACTGCTCGCAAGTCAAGTTTACTCTCGTACACCGTAATGCGGGTATCCTGTTCTCCAACACTGGAGAAGAACGCATACCAATACGTATCCTTCTAATTTCCCACGACGCTTTTTGTTTCCCATTACTTTCTTTAATATTACTTTTCTTCTTGACTTTTACAAACTTTTGATACTCTTTTCTTCATGTTCATTTCTTCTTTTGCATAATTAGCCATGAGAAGCGTCACAGACTCTTTCCTTCCTTTCCTCTATTTCTGTGGGTAAACCGAAGTGAAATGCCGAGTTTCTCTGAAGAAGAAGAAAAAAAAGTTGCGATGTTGCAAGCAACTGGTTACTACATGCATTGAAAACATTAGGTATACATGTTCAATGTTTGCGTATAAAACACAGACAAGTTTCGAGACGACTTTATAATATATTGCTAACTAAACGAAGTCTTAAAAAGGTTCTGCTACTGCACTTTTCTCCAACTCCGGATTAATTCAACTTCGTATTGTACAAGTTCACCATATCGGTTGCCACTGACGAGCATACACCCTATATACATTACATTACACACTTCCGAATACCTTGTAACATAGCTATACATAAATACATTGAAACGGGAGTCATAGAGTGTGCGTGTTGCTTTAACTGCTGGCGCGATTTTATCACTTAACTTGAATTGCAACACTGGCCGATCAGTTCGAATTTAAACGTGGTACATTGTATCTCCATGTGTGTGTGTGCACTAGTAGTACATAACATGACCTGTTTCCCGCAGCCTCAAACTTTTTTCGACAAAATGAACAAGCCGTAGTGTAGTCGTCGTCGTGTTTCCACTGCGAATCTCATACCAGAACGTGTGGTTTTCAACTTTTACTAAAATTCACTATCAAACCAGACAGACTTTCTACAAATGTCATTTTCAATTCCAATATCTTTCTCCTTCCCTCGCTTTCCCCTCTTCCCTTTTCATTTGCTTCCTCTTCTTTTTGAATACACACAACATATCAACTATCATCGTTATAATCACCAAACCGAACCGCCGCAACTGGCAAACCAAAACTTTCCTTCCTTTTCTGACGAATCACAAAATGACACACAACACCCCCTTTCATTCTGTTCATACAGAACCTTATTCTAATTTCCGGAGGAAAAGTTACGGGAAAGTTTTTTCTCTCGTCTTCTCCCTCTTTTCTCTTCTTTCTCTCTAACAGAAAAAATGGAAAGACTGGAATTGAAACCCAGTTGTTGTAGGCCGCACAATGTGGGCACTGATGAATCAGATACTATGAACTTTTTATTATTTACCACGACTTCTCTCATTTCGTTCTCTTCGACTGGTAGATTTAAATGGAGTTTACGTGTTCTTCAAATTATCAACAGTATCAGCGAGAGTCACATATGGAACGTCATACACTAGTCATACAGCAACAAAGTGCTGACGGCTTTCAATATTGTTATCGTAAATTGGCTAATTAGTAAAACATGTTGTAACTTATACCTATTTACTCTTAAAAATTTACTTGGGCATCTACCTAAATTAATTTTTGTTTTTCTTCTTGTTTGTAGTACACGAAAGGCAATTTCTTTTTATGGCTCTTTATTTCCACAACTTTTGCCGTTTTTAGGCGTAATTTAATTAAGCATACACATATTCATACTTGGTTAGTTTACTTGCGCGTGTATCAAAATAAAGTTTGTAAAATAAATTAAAAGAGAAGCTTGAAATACAAAATTAGTGCTACAGCTATCACAATTATGCATGTAAAGCACATTCTTCCGGAGCCTGTGCTGTTCATGAATTAATTTGCATTAGATTAGCAAATTAAAGCTGCGTCAGTTCCCTTATGGTTTAAGCACCGTTTATCACTTTCTCCTTAGATAAGACCATTCTGTTGGATATTCAGGACTTGAAGCGTAGTCATCAAGAGGAAGGTCTTGGTACAGCCAACAAAATTAATACGTGCGTAAATTCATGGTGGAATTTTAAGTTGTTTAAATGATGTGGTGCTGTACAAAAAGGACACTACGAGCCACCAGGCTGATGGTTTAAGTAAGTCTCTCTTTTGATAAACTGATATATACCTATGAAGTCTGCATTGTTTCGAAAGGGACAATTTTTACTGGTTGTACCCTTTTGGATTTAGCGTAGCGTACATATTAGGTGAATTTCTTATGATGATGATGATGATTTACTCTCACACGTTCCATCTTTTATATAGCCGATCCGCGGTAGGAACTTTGAGACACATTGTGTTAAATCGAATAAACCAACAGCTTTGTTTGTTTAGGTTGAGCTGTATGTTTCAATATCCACCAGCAGCGGTCCAAGTTTCTCTCCGTGTTAATTTTGCCAGTCATTCATTACGGCCCCGGTCCCTGGAACTTTTCCTTTAGTTTCCTCCTGATAATCCACTCCCAAGTTTCTATGTATAAAACCTTGTGTGTCCTCCGTTTGACTTTGGTAAAATGCGCAAAAAGGCGAAAAAGGAAAACTCCACCAGCCGGTGGTGGTGTATTTCAATAGTACAAAGGATAAAATTGGCTTTTTCATCAGCTAAACTTGCTGCTGTGTAACAAGATGGTTTTGCAGTCTCCCGTATAACATGTTATTACTACTTCAACGTAACATACAAAACTACCCAACATTTTGTGTGCATTCCCGCCACCCTGTTTGTGTACATATATTCTTATGTAACCACTCATTTATCAGTAGCGCTTTGAAACTGAAACACGCGAGAATCCACCGTGATGCGGGAAGGTACTTGCTAGAGACAAAAGCCAATGAAGCTTCCTTTAACTTGGCAACTGTCCATGTTCATATGTACTCCTCTCAATCTCATATCTTATAAACATCATCATCGTCTCCAGCATCATCAGCTAACTCCCCCAGTCTGTTGCTGATCCTTCTGACTAACTCGGAGGATGCTACTGCTAATTAATGTCAGGTTTATGCATTTATGCATGAGGTGGTAATGGAACTTGATAATGTATGCAGGATTTTGACTTTAACTTGACAACACAGCACCCGGCAAACAATAGCGAACCGAGAGAGAGAGAGAAAGACGAGAAAAGCAAGCAGGAACTGAACTCTATGTTTACGGCGTTATCTGTTTGCTCAGGTTTGGGAGGGGTAGGTACATATACAGTACAACAATAGGAGAGATGCCTCAAACTAAATGGTTTCGTCTGTGTGTAGTTTAGATAGAACAAGGTTATGTAAGCCCTTGATTCTCTCTCATTCCCTGGCTCTCTGACCATCTCCAGCAGCAAGACTGCGGCGGATCAAACGTCAGAGATTTATGAAACATTTTGAATTCAACGACGAACGGTGGGATAAACAAGTCGGTGAGAATCGCATGATAATGAGAGCAGACGGGAAATATTTACTCCGGGAAGTTCTTTCTGCGTCATTGGTTTATCTGCTGGAATGTTACTTTGTGTACGGAACTCATTGTACACTACTTGTGCATTAGCAGCGTGCCATGTCTTCTGCTGCGTTCCTTGCCAGTTTTTGTGGAGAAGTGATTTTCGGATGATAAAAAATACTTGCAGCAGACTACACAAGTTTGTATGGTTTTACCATTAAAAATGTTACCATTACGGACGAGAGAGAATGCATCGTATATGTACGAGGTGGATTATTGTAACAATGTTTTTGTATTAAAACAAAAGTTCCTTCAGTATTTACATTTTCATGTAGGAGTGCTTATGTTTCAGAGGGATGTTAGCTTTCACCATTGCTGTAAATCATGGCAGTGTAGCAATGCTGTCTACAACTATACTGTCTATAATTTGAAAACTTTTCTCCATGTTGAAGTAGAGTTTCAGCATTTTCATATTTACTTAATTTCGCGCAATTAGGTAGCCCGCGTAGTTTCCAATCCTGATTTTGCAAATTAATATATCAGGCAATTACGTATTGACAAGCTCTAGGAATGTACGCAGAATGCATATACATAACGTCTACGAAAGTAAATGACTTTCCCCTGGGCTATCTTATGGGCCATCAAGTTATTTTCAGGCAGAAGGGTTAATGGTACATCAATAATGGAATAAAGCTTCAAGCATTCTACATGTAGCATCCGTAATCGTAAGACCTACTTTCTTCAATAACTTTTACAATTTACAACATTTCTATGTATTCCATTCCATAAAGGAGTAATGATGTAATTCAAGTAAATACGTGTATAGATTAGTGATTTTTCTGTCGCAGCTTCTATTAGCCAAACATTCAAATGTGGCACGCTAAATTCATTATTGATTGTCAATGCTTTATAAAGGTGTTTCTTAATTGATTATTGACATATTTAATATATATGTATTCTATCTAACTTGAACAATATCGAGAAATACATGTCTGTCTCGTGTCCCGGTTAGCTAGGTTATTCAATTTATCATTGACAATAATATCATTGATTGATTCACGGATTTTTATATTGTACATGACTTACTGTTTCAACAAGACAATTGATTAGATTATATAATAATAATAATATCCAGAAGGAGATAGTGTGTGTGTTACTTTCTGACGTTCTGTATTAGGTACAAAAACTACACGGATAAACTAACTTTCACTTTCTTGTCATATTTTAAAGTGAAGAAGTTAGTCCTACTGAAAACTAGAAATTTGGAGAGCGACCGTGCACACACAGATATTTCTTTATCTGATTCCTGTTACATTTTAAATGAATGAAATTTCCTGCTCAGCTCTCTAGCAGTTTGCCTAAAAATTACATTTACATTCAACTCAATGGTGTGAATAAATCGGGTTAGTCGGCATGTTGAAATGAAACAGATAGCTGATAGGCATGTACACGGGAAGTTCAATCAGTAAAAGAGTTACAGTTGTAAGTTGTAAACGTGAGGGAACTGGACTATAAAAGAGGATTATCATTACCATTATTAAGTCATTTTATTCAAATCGTTGCGATGAAAAGAGCTCGAGGTATCTTTGCGTACAATACCACAGTTGTAGAAACAACACGTGTCTGCTGGTGCTGCTGCTGCTGCAGCTAACTCACTACAATCACAGAATATTGTGTGAAAGAAGAAGCATTGAAGCAGAATAATGACGATATGATGTGGAATGAAAATGAAAGCAAGCAAAACGGTAATACAGAGAAATCTTTTTCGAACGGGATTGCCAAAGCCTAGAGCACTCTGATATGATAATGGTTAAAATGATGTCAGTTCAATTTAGTCATACTATTCATCTGACTTACACTGTAATGGTTTTCGAAGTAATGGTAAGATGATTAAAGAGAAATTATTAAGGTTACATGGTATGCGTGTATTATATTAAATAATGGAAGTTTACTGTACTTTCGGAGCAATTAGCATAAAATATCTGGTTTGTGATGGCAGGATAAAGAAACACAACGGTTTCGGTAGACAGTATCCTCTCTCCCGTGGTACATTAGAAGAGAAATGGAACAATTTAATATTATGGACCTCTTGTAATTTACTATGTTATTGAACATAATGAGCACACCATTTCCATTTTTAGCCTACCACGGGCAAATATTTAACTATCATCCTATTCCATTCCAAGTACGGTTTCACCCCAAAATAGTTCAATGTATATAATCTTGATACTTTCAACAATGATAGATACATGATATCGATATACTCTGCCGTGAACTAAGGATATGGTGGTCGATACGCCCAACTCTTGCGATCTTTTAATTCCACTCGACTCAACTGCTTCTACTTGTTAATAGCTCGTTATTGTATGTAATGTTGGTATACAAATGATTTCACACCTATCTACCCGAAACAAAAATAATTTTTATGCTACAACTGAATTTGAAATCAATTGAAATCGTTCTCATTTAGCCATATCTTGTGTTCTTTAGACAGCCAAAATTACACTAAATTACAGCCTCTCTCAGTATTAGCGACTCCTCCACCAAACAAACAATATCCGCACAATGAGAGTGAAAGTCAGGAAAAATAAGGGGCAATAACAGCCAGCCATAAATTGTTGAGTAAATGAATCGTGAATTGTTCCAACTTATTTCTTTCCATTATCCAAATTATCCATTAAAACCATAGTCAAATAGAATGTGTCAGCAAATAGCATTTGGGCATATACTGTTACAATGTAATGAGAAGGACACCACCACTTTGCAGAATATACAGTAGAGATATGCATGGCTTCTCCCTCACATAACTTTAGAGAAAATTCCTTCCCCATTACATTCACAGGATCCAATTTCCTTTGACAGGCTTCCTAAAATTATCGGATCGGTTGCAAAAAAAAGCCTAAACAAAAAGTAATAGTAAAAACAGTAGCGCTCTTCCTATCTTCACTGCACCATTTTTTCCGGCTAACGGCACTGCCGTGAATGACGTTTTGTTTAAGCTTTTCAAATAAACCGGCCATACAGAACTAAGAACGCAACAAAATTAAAAAAAGAAAACAAAACAAGTTGAAGCAAAAGCTTCTCTCTGTGAGTATGTTCCCTATAACATGTACATCAACTATTTTATATATTTGGTGTCCCCATCCCCACATATTTATTCGCTCCCTCCTTTCTGCCTTCTCTTCCATTCCCCTGTCTTTTGCAGAAAATACCTCTCGACGACAACATGTCATGAGTCCACAAGCAGTTTTGGTTATAGAAAGTCCTATTGGGCGAATGAGGTCGGATTTTTAATTAAATTCCTATGTCGACATTTTTTTCTCTTCTTTTCTAGGCTGGGACAAGAGTTTACATAAAGCATACACAAATATACACACACATACATAAAGAAAGTAAAGCCCTATAATAAAAACTACCAACAAAATTACGATTTACGATAGTTACATGGCTCTCCTCCTCATGTGCCGGTTTCCCTCTGGTAGAATTACGTTTTTGCTTTATTGCTTTCTCCTTAAAACTTTTCTTTATACACGCAGTCTCCTCTAAAACACTCCATTGCATTGTTCACTTATATATATCCTTGTCGAAAACAACAAAAATACATAAATGTAATAGGACCATTGTGCCGTGTGCCTCATGTCTCTCTCCCTCTTCAACCATCTTTTCCCCTCCCGTTGTCAGAGCTTGTATGTTCCACAAGAAAGTATACTTTTAAAATGAAATAATCGTAAGATTAGGTAAAATATGTTTTGGGGAAGGTTTATCAGATCCACATTTTTACTCACAGAGAGAGAGAGAGAGAGAGAGAGAGGGTAAAGATCGATACACAATTTGTCTGTTAAAACTGAAAAATTTCTACGTTGGGATTTCCTCGTAAAGAGTGAAGATGCTTAAATACTATTTTTGTACACGAGTACCTCAGAAGGTAAAGTGTACTAAAAGGGAATCAAACTACAACAGCATAGTAGTAATTGATACTGGCTTTTCCACGAAATGATCCTGGTATTGAGTGGTCCCTGCAGCATTGTACGATGTAATCCTATTAAAAATTTCAATGGGCTTCAGCCTACAGTATAAATTTCTACATCTATTATCTATACTGAACATATACTGAACATTAGAACTTCTCATCATAATGTGTATATAGGGTTGTCGTTCCATTGTTAATTTTTGGTCTGTTCCGTCAGATTAGTAAATAAAACCGGAAAAGTTGATAAATGGGTGTATGTGAGTATGGTTAAACATGTCGTTCTTTTATCGTTGAATCCTTCCTACTAACCGGGTGTAATGAAACTGTGATAGATGTATGTATGCGTATGTATGTTTGTTGTCCGTGTAGGAATATACACAGCAAAATGTAATACATCAATCTCATTTTCAGAGATGCAAGCTTGTGGTTTTTACTTTCACTAGCGGTGGGATGCTCTTGTCTTTATATTATGTGGCGTACACTGACATTACTGAAAGTGACACCGTCGTCTCCTACGCGAATGAGGAGACTCATTTACGGATCAGATGAAGCCCTAAAGCTTTCAATCACAACCACATATATAACATGTCGCCCACACAAGCGTTGACGTCCACACACAGCATAAGAGAGATAATTGTGCAGAGAGAAAAGGGACAAGTTCCGAGCTGAACAAAACCAGGCGATATCTATTTTTTATCCGGAGGTTTACTACTGCTGCTCCCACACAAGCCTTTGCTTTCAATTTCTGGTGGGCATGATTCACGTGGATTTTCTCTTCACAATGCGATAGAGCGCAAAATGGGAGAAAGGAAAGGAGAAAGACAAAAGTAGTGACAGATGATATGATGGTCTTGTGTGTGTGTAAGTGTATGCATGTATGTACTTTCCTTATAGGAAGAGAGGAGCGGTGTGTTCAAAGTGGAGAGAAAGATAATACTATGGTAGGGTCAGATTTAGATTGTTCCAGATTCCAGGCTGACGATATTACATTACTAGGGCGTCGAAATGAAGGTTGTAACCTTTTTTGTACGTTTATGCTACGGAGTTCATGTTTAGTGTGTGGATGTTTCATGATGTTTTAAACATTATGGAAGCGACCTATTTTTTTTATTTCACCTATTTTGAGGTTTTAGGACCTAAAAACCTATTTTGAATTTTTAAGCACCTTTTTTGGCTGATTTATG
>JAHZNE010006286.1:0-24730 GCA_027744055.1 Callyntrura sp. NNG-2020
TGACTGGTTGGTTGAAAAGAGTTGGGGAGAAAGACTGGAATATAGAGTGAAAGTGGTTTTTTAAAATGGGTGGGTTGGATGAGGGAACGAGTGAATGAAGGACGAGAGATTTCTCAAAAACGGTTGAACAATGAACCTTTTGAAAAAAAAATCAGATTTTCCTGATATATCTTTTTATACCTTGTAGGTTTACGTTTACATAGAATTTTTTTTCAGGCATTCCTCCCTTCTCTCCCTGACACAAAAAGTAATAGCTACCGTATGTGTGGCATTGTTGCTGTTCTTTTGTTTGTTGGATGGAAACTTCCGTGAATGAAAACATGCTTATCTAAGCTTCCATATTATACGTATTATGTATGTACGTGACAAGTTCACTTTTTGTTGCTTTTTACGGGAGCACAATACAAGTGAACTTTTAGCTTTGGTGACAGACCACTTTATTCGTGTGTTTGGATTTTTACAATTCGATTGGCAAAAGACATCGACCAGTCATACGGGATACTTTTTTTACCAATGAGAAAACCATCCTGACACAGTTTTTTGTACGATTTCGTTGGAAAACCAGTTTTTTCTGGATTATTGGGTTTAAAAGATTGTATTATATGGGTGTAGACTGTCTGTATGGGTTTCAATGTTGACTAGAGAGTAAAAGAATGTTTTTGCTGGGAGCCGAATCAAGCAAATGTAACTTTTAACTGGATTTACCGTCTCCATCGTAGGGATTTTTGGGAGTACAACCTTTTCCCAAATTTGATTCTTACTGACGCGCAAGCGACAAAAAATGGTGGACACCGCACTGGCACAGCCCGACATGGCGAAAATACCAAGTGATGTTGATAACATGTGTGAGTGTGGGATTGTATGACAAGTTCAATGATGTCCCGTATACCATTGACATTGATTCCGGGCTCCTTTTGGGAGAAAGTATGAGTTCAAACTAAATAGAATTTCTATTTTTATACAAATATTCTTCCCTGCATTTTGCAAGTATGGATGAAATATTGATTTTTGTCTTGTCTTGTTTTAAGCCTTTTTTGCAAAATGACGGCAGTTCATCAGCATATACGCAGATTTCGTCCAAAGCTATTTCCTTCCTCTTCGTTAGCAAATCAAACTGCGTCACAGGGAAATGTTGGATACACAACTTTATATTGTGATAGTAAAAACAAGTATAAATCCGAGCATAAAATATATTATTTTTGAATCAATTAAATTCAGCCGACGACCAAAGTGAACTGAAAAAGGGCTTTCGTCAAATCCCCCTGAAGTACATAAAACTCTTCAAAAACATGGCTTTCGGACTACCTCATTTTTTTATCCCGCTCCGGCACGAAAACGTTTTTATTATGGATTCATTTGAGCTTCATTCTGGAAAAAATGTAAACTTTGTCTACGACGAGCTTCTATGGACTACAGTTTCGTAAAGTGTAAACAAGTATAACAACCACCATAAACGCTCATGTGTGCTTTTTAGTGAAAGCGGATGAGATCCTTCCAAAAGCGCGTATTTTTCTACCTGGTAATAATGTTATTCATATTACCACACTTTCTCTGCTTTTAGACGGCGATTCTAATACCAGGCAGCAATCTGAAGAGCCGTTTGTGCGCCTTAGTTTTTAAAGGCTTTCGTTGCTGTAGGGTAGGAAAACAGGAAAGGAAAACGGGCCTTGGCTCAATAGTAATATCGGATTTTTCTTCTTTTTTACAGCTTACTACTAAAATCGTGCTTTCTCCGGTAAAGGTTTGATATGCCTACGTACATTCACGTACAGACCCCCCTGAACAGACTGACTGAGCGGTATTATACGATGAAAAATGGGATTTAGGTTCAAGAGAAAAGACAGATGGGATCGAGAAAACAGCTGGAGAATCTTTCAACTTAAATTTACAAACAGTAGCAGTTGAGCATAGCTTGGGTGGCAGTTGCCGTGCGAAGGTGGGTATAAAAACCCAGGTTTCACAGAGAGAAGTGGAATAATAGGGATACAGTTTCACATTTGGTGTTTCGGTACATATAGTTTGTTCTTTTTTGGTGGAGCCACTTCAATAGAGAGAAAAGGCTATAATTTTTGTAGTACTGCTGACGTCCACCTTGCTATTAAACAGTCTCTCCTTTTTTGCTTTTTTCCATTCTGATCTCTTTCTTTTTGGACCGTCAACTCCAAACAAAAGTATTTGCCCTGGGAGCCGGGAGGTGATAGAACAACTTGAGCTGTATATGAGGTAATAAGGTTCCATGTAAAGATATTCTTGTTACATCCTCATTTTTACCAATATTTTGTGAAAGAGAAAGAATGAGAGCGAGAGAGAAGCTAAACTTGTTTCTTATACCTCTCTCCTGCCACATTTTCCTCTTCCTCCTCCATCTCTCGCTTTTTTTCTCTCTCAAGAATATATTATTTTTCACCCTATTTTTATTCTCTCCATGAAATCTAAGCACTTTTCGACGTCGAGACTTGTCTTGTACTCTCTTCTCCAATAACAACCGAGCAGCCACAGCCGCCACCATCACCACCGATGATTCTTTCTTTCTCTTTCTCCCTCTCTTCCCTTTGCTTGCTCTCTCATCGCCGCTCTCCGTCTCATGAATTGTATCTTCACTTTTTCAACAACATTTTACAGAAGCTGTCTCAACAATCCGAGAGTGAAAGAGCAGCAGAGTAAAATAGGAGAAGAATGGAAAAAATAGAGGAAATGCAAGCCTGGGGCTTTCATGTAACCTGATTGTCTCGTCGTTTACTATCACCATCATCCATGCCATTCCTTCAGCAGCGCAGTAAAGATATAATGCCCACGTTAAGACGTAATATTTATGTATTTTTTATATGACTCGGTAACTGCAGTACACCGCGAGCTGGTAAATCAACTAAATAAGACGCAAGATTTCAACCGCCAATCCAAAAGAAAAGGGAATGGAATGAGTTCAAAAGCATTCTTATTGTGTGCACCTTTCCCTCTGTAGTCGTATTTCAGCTATCCCTTTTGTATGTTTGTATTACGTATTCGTATAACTGCACCTTGTGAGGAGCATGTTGCAATAAAAACTCGAGTGTTGTTCGAGTCTGTGATGATAGAAGACAGCGAAGGCGAGAAAAATTTTAAGTGTTGTTCACCACCGCGCTTTCTCTCTTGTACGCCTGAGAGTGATGTGATGATGGCTTTACTTATAGCTTACATGTTACATAATACACGAATGCAGACCGTCCTTAGACCTTATATTCTTGGAGAGATTTCCCTCTCTCTACATTTCGTCATCCCACAACTTCTTTTTAGAGGAAAAACGAACACATTGAAAAAAGGTGGTACTGTGTGGCAAGCAAGACACTTGAGAAATAAAACGAGGGAGCAACTAAACCAATTTTTTAAAAGAGAAGTACCTCCTTACCACGTACATGTCTCTGGTGAAAATTTTCACCTAGAATTTTCCATTTCATCTTTTTTAGCCTTCCTAAACTCAAGACAGACAGTCGTGGAGTATTGTAGATAATGCACTAT
The DNA here is from genome assembly GCA_027744055.1 of Callyntrura sp. NNG-2020. Classification (NCBI taxonomy): domain Eukaryota; kingdom Metazoa; phylum Arthropoda; class Collembola; order Entomobryomorpha; family Paronellidae; genus Callyntrura; species Callyntrura sp. NNG-2020. The sequence goes on from JAHZNE010006286.1 coordinate 3,496, forward strand.
TTTTTATTCTCCACTTCCTGTCAAATCTTGAGTCCCCATTTGAAATAAGAAGGTTAGAGTACGCAAGGATACGCTTTCCTTGCGTACTCTAGGTGAGGGAAGAAAGAAACAAGAAAAAGAGAATTGAAGATCCAAAAAAAGAACGTTTTTAAGGGATCAATCTATACTCTCAGACCAGGACAGGCACTCTTTCTCTCAGAAAATCCGGAAAAGCAAACTCCCCATATCCCACAGGAGATTGGTACATATTGGACAGTTAAAGGGAGAAAATGTTTAACGGGAGTACAATAAGTTTATGTATTTTTTAGGTTATTCTTTCTGCCTTATGCACAGTGAAGCTGGCATAAAATAAAACCGGAGAAAGGTAAGCAGGCACATTTGTACAAAGCCCTCTTGTCTCCATGTCCATTGGTCGGTAATGCAGCGTATAAACAGCCTTCATCATTTTTATATAGAGGGACCCACCGCACGGCAGGAAGAAGGATACACGTTTGATATAAGAAAGAGTTGCAAAGAAAATGACGATGACAAGGAAGGGAAAAACGTAAAAGAAATAATCGCAAAATCCGCTGTCGACAAAAAAAACCATGTCCATTTTTCTTTTTCTCTCTCTCTCTCCCTCTTTTAGCTTCTACTAAAGAAAGGCTTGTGTCTTTACCGAAGACTGACAGAAAAAAGAGGAGGTAAATCCTCTCCGTTTTTATCGTTGCTCGCACAGTCATCTGCTGCTCCTTCCAAACACTTTCATGTCATCCATAATATATAATGGAGAGTCGAGCTCCTTGCAAATGGCCAACTGACCGGTTTGTTCACCCGGAAAAAACGAACAGAACATAAATGAATGAATGAAGTCAAGTGAGATGAAGGTGCTTGAAAGGCAATTGACAAAATTACAGGGAATGAAAAAATAGCGCTTGTGAAAAGGAATAAAAGTCCACAACGTTCCTCGTGCTCCTTTTCATCTTATTTTTGTCATGCTTTGAAGCATTGATAAATTAAAAAAATTGTAAGGGCTTTTTGGTCACCGTGTGGTAGGTAAACGAGAAGCAATAAAAAGCCATCAAAGAGAATTGGATTTTGCTACTGTTCTCGCCGCTGATGACGGTGATGAAGGAAAAACGGTCTGAGGAAAGTTGATAGATGAGGGAAATTGCGTAGTCCACTTTATTGATCAATTTACTCTCTATCGAGCAACTATCGAGCAACATTCTAAAGATTTAATAGAAAATAAATGTGCCACTGTTATTAACTAATCTTTACGGCAAGAAGAAATACTGAGCCCGGTTCCCATCCCGGACCTTTGTGTACAGCAAAAGATTTTTCCTGTTTCGATTTTCCCAGAAAGTGTGGGAACGTATATGTTCATTCCCCCGTAACTTTTTAATGAAACTGTCAAAATCTTAACAATTGTAAGGAATTTGTTAGAAAAGTGTTTACAGAAAACTCGATGCTTATTTTAATTGCAAGTTCTTCTCAGAACATTTTTTTATAAAGCCTTCATTGTACGTAAACACTTCATTTCAAGAATTTCTTTGAAAAGTTTCAAACATGTGCAATCAAAACTACTGATTCTATATAGAAAAACGAAATCATTTCAAAAGCTTAATGGTTTACAATTTATCTGGTAATCAGTAAAAAGTCCACAATGCAGCCCCAAACTCAGACTCCGAGCGTGTTTTGAACAGTAACATGATACATGCTAATGATATCGAATCCCGACCGTCGTTTATTCTACAAAAGTGGCTGAACCTATCCTAATAAAACAATGATACTGCTCCTTTTCCAGGTATAAATTACGATGGTGAAAAGTCAGCAAGGTTAGAAAGGTCAGAGGCACTCTAAAAATTGTATAAGCTTCTTGACTCCCACTCTCATACTTTCTCTCTGAAAGTTTACCCGGACTCGATACTAATCATCAACGAGCATCCCTCTGCAGTCCTTATCGCCGCCGTTGTTACTCTTCTTTCCAATTGAGTTGTATGATCAACTCGAGTGTCCTCCTAAAAATGAACAACGAGCGAAGCAAAAACAAAAAACTCGTTTCCTCTCTTTAAATAACATTCCGTCTCAAATAACAAAACTTGGTGTACCTGTATCTCTCTCAACTTTCGGGTTTCTCTATTCAGGGTAGAAAAGTCAACAAAAGTAAAACAGATGACATCGCAAACTGTAACACGGGCAAAACAAACATTGCTCTTCTGTTGAACCTTACACGCTATTATTATTAAGGTAACAGTACACGTTAGATAAACACCCCTTGTGGCTAAATATACATAATATCCTGTAAAATATGTAGGTAGGCATGTACTATGTGCCCATAGACTACACTCAATATTATAGAGAAAAAAGGAACAAATGTTGCTTAAATACACGTGTTTGTATGTTCCTACTCAGTATCTCCTTTCAACTTCTCGTACGTATCAAAATGAGTAAACAAAATTCGACAAACTTACCGGAGCAAGTAAATTCCGTGAGGCAGTGATTTTTATTCAATGTAATAATGGTCTTTGTATAACCGGAAGACCTGAAATTGCACCGAGAGTGCTTAAATTTAGAGCCGGGCACAAGATAGACTAAAGCCTCTTTTTTATTACTGGTTTGTTTGCACAAGTCAACGATTTTGTCCATTTTGGGTACACGGACCACGTTAACTGCGCTATGCTTTCGTTCTCCCACCAATGAAGACGAGTATTGTTCTCCGGTTTCATTGAGTTTTTTTCTACCTGCATTCCCTTCCCATGCTGTTACAGTAGCGTCGACAGCTGTAAATTTGACTAGCTCGTAAAGCCAACAACGTTCACTTGAGGTGGCTTTCCTAAACCGAGCACTTGTCTTACATGACATATATTTAGCAATGGTACAAAAGCCAAGAAAAGTTATGTGACTTTACATTTTAATTCCACATTGTGCCCTTCTCACAGAATGTTTTACAAATAAAGATTACAAGGCACCCATCCCGAAAGACTACCAGCAGCCTGTGCCAACAACCGTGAATACTAGTAGTAAGTCAAATGTAAAAATGCACGAACATAATGTCACGATACATTTGTACAACACGTCGTCGTGCCCGCCACTACAGAGCATATATACATATATACCGTTTAAGCACACGTATTCTTTACGACGAGCCACATAAACAGTGACAGATCTCCATTTATCTAAACAGATAGACGCGTACGATTCCTACATAAATTTGCACATTTTCTACACTTGCCTCTCCAGATCTGGTGAAGATAAAAAAGAGAGAGACTCTCATTTTTCATGTCTGGAGGATTCAACTCATAGCAAAAAAAATGTAAGATAATCTCATGTAAACGCGTAAAGTTTTAAAGACAAGCGTTTAATAAATATGTACGTCATACGTATATGCAATATACGCGGGTGCGGGTTTTTTTTGGTATGCTCATATAATAAATGTACAACAATATTTCACCTTAAGTCAAGCATCAAGATAAATGTGCTATAAGCAAGCGTTTTACAACTTTTTTGTCTTTCGGTTGCGTCACTCATCCCTCAACAGATGCTGATGATGGTCCTGATAACTGTTTTGGTACTCCTTACATTCATCTCTTTCTATCCCTAGTGCATTCTGCACTTACAACTTTTTTGCTCAACAAAGCCGCTTTTTATCAGGAGGCAACTTTTTTGTTTCTCTCTCCATCCCTCTCCCTCTCCCTTTTTCTCTCTAGAATTTCTTCCTGCTGGGAGGAAATAAGTCGAAATGATTGGATTATTGCAATACGGTTTCATGGGGAAATTTTTGCAAAAGCTTCTACAGGATAAAAAAAAGTTTTAAATAAATGCATACACACAGAAAGGCTTTTTATGATGCAGAAGCTTTCTACTGTTGCTGATATATGACCAACTAAAATAACGCTTCCCAAATGAATGTCTTTCTTCCCATTTTTACTCTCTCTGTGTGTGTACACATAGTTTGCTAGTTAAGCAACGAAGGAATTTCCCCTCATTGAAATTCATGTAGGCGCCCATTTCCCCAGTGGAACGGTCTGGTCGGAGAATGTTCGCATTGCAAGAGTATTGATGTATAGCTTTCTATTATTTCTAGCTGGTACTACTCCATGTATAACCGGGAAGAAAAATAAAAACGAGAGCAACATTTCTTTTTACAAAAAAAAGAAAGAAAAAGGAACACACACAGGACCACATAATATGCTATAACCGCACACACATCACTTAAGAACCTATCTATCCGTGTTGATGATAACACCGATAAAGGCGGTTATATGGAAATTGTGAAATAGGTTAAAACACGATGACTTCTCTTCTATGTGTGAATGTGTGTGCGTCTCCCTACATGTGTGTCTGTGTCTGTGAATCCTAGTGACAATATCGATTTCCTTTGCAATTTTCCAATGACACTTCTTATGACGGGCCAAAAAGGAGGTTGGCCAGCATGCATATTTTATGCAATCAATTTTCCCCTTTTGCATTTTACAGAGTAAACTGTAAAGACACGCTGCTGCTATTGCGGCTCAAAACGACTACCATACGACATTGTAGTCATCAAATCCACTCCTCTTACACTTCTATCCATTTTTGGCAACAGTTACATTTCCATTTTGAATTCCTACACAGAGGGTGCACGCTCCACTGTAAGAGGGTAGTAGACAGACAATACTACAGCATTGTAAATACTCTCTCCTTTTGAAAAAAGGTGGAGGGTATAGGCTATTCAACCATTTTGTATGCTTTTCACACAAATAAATAGACAGTTCAATCGGTGGTCTCTTTCCCTCTCCCTCTCTTTTTGTGTATTTCGCACCAAATAACAATTCAGTTTGATTGTCTGTATGATTTAACAATAATAACGAGAGTTCTCGGCAAAAGGGAGAAAGTTGAAGTGTTCTCTGCAAATTAATTGTAGGCGGTGGAGAATGAGGCAATGTTTTGAATCTTTTATACACACCCCACGCTTTACATACACAACTCCCGTTTTAATAGAAATAAACTACAGATGGTAGGCTCGGCTAGTAGGTAGTCGTCCGATACATGTATATTTTGTAAGTTTGACCGTCCAGAAGAGGTCTGCTTACTTCTGTACGTGAAGTGATAAATGTAGCGGGAGTGTATGTGAATGAGAGTGTATGAACACACCAGGAACATATATTAAGTTTTTAGAGTGTACTGGAAGAAAAGTGGATGTCGTATACCACTCCACTGCATACAAGCTAGTTTAATGCTCCTTTTCAGTCCGCAGCAGTATAATCATTGTGACCAGCACAAGACAGTATCAGAGCTCAGTAGCAGAAATGAGAGAGAAGCCATATATTATTTTTTATTTTACTGTTTCAATTTCATTTCCCAGTCATTATGGAGGGATTCCAATTTCATTCATTTTTGTTGTTGCCTTTCTAAAGAAAGTGGATACTATTGGCCTTTGCCCATCCTGCTGCGCGTCGAGCCAGCACCAAAAGCGAGCAACTATGATGGTGAGCAAGGCAGCCAGTGGAGGGGAAATGACAAAACTTATAATAAAAAGGAATTTTTATAATGCATAATTCAGATCATTATGATGATGACGATGAGAAGAAAAAAGCGACCAATTTTATGCGTTTTATTTTACTCATTGAATCCGGAATTTAAACGGAACCTTTTATACCATCTTAGTTTTATTGTTATTGCTGCTGCCACTGCTGCTGCTGCTTTACATATACACAGTAAAATTTGTTCTTTTGATATAGATCCCATTTTTTATTGTATTGTTACTGCCGCTCTTTATACAATTCTGTTGAAACATGCCCGCAACAAAGTATCAGAGCCAAAACCCGCATGCACACACATACAGACAACCAATGTTTGTGGGTTTCCTTTCTCTCATCTTTCTCTCTCTCTCTCTCTCCTATTGTGTGGTTTCAAACTCGTGCTAGCAGTGCTACAAAGTCAAACTACAGTACATGACTACTTCACTTTAATTTCAGTCGTTTGAGAGGTAGGAAGGGGGAGAGAAGTAGCGGTAAACTTTTTTTTTATTTTCCTACTTTGTCTTCTTTGTCCCAGTTTATGATTACAGCAATCATAATAAAAGAGTGAGTCTATAAATATGAATTTATACACAAAGGCAAGTATTTTTTCATAACAGCGAACAGAGTTCAGGTAACTTGTTTTTTCCTGTGTGTTGGTCCATCTACGTTAGAATTTGCAATTTTTAGGTACTAGTCCCATCATGGATACAATCATCTGGCGAATAATCATCATACATGAAAAAAATAAATAAACAACTCTTGTGATACGATAGGGCACACAGGGCGTGCTTGTAAATGAGCCGTTGGTACAGGATGTAAAGAATATTGAAAAAGTTTCTCCGTTTTCTTTTCCCCCTTTCATCCTACCTACTCTACCTACAGATTCTGTGTGTAAGAATTTCTAAGCTTTTGTTTCGTGCCAGCCTCTCGTTCCTGGTAATGGCAGCAGGAACCCGGGCTAAGCGGGAGGATGTAATATGCGTACTTACCAATCTAATCTAAATATTATTGGATGGTTGTTGGAATGTTATTTGTCAGATAAGTGGAAAAGGGAACTACAGAATAGATGTGAACGGAAAGTTTTTTCATGAAAAAACTTTCAAAGGAGGCAGAGAGAGAGAAGCGAAAAAAAAAATTTTTAAAAGAAGAAAGGCGAAGCAACATCAACTGGTCGACTTGCTGTTGTTGGTTGTAGTTTTGCATGATAACATATTTATTCTTGTTAACCAAGAAAACATTAAAACATGGCAATATAATATATTAAATTGCTGATACACTCCTAAATCTACCTATTTGTATGCAAAATCACGGGCTTTAGTAGTTTGCACAGGAATTTTCTTACACAGCAGAAAGAAAGTATAAATTCAAGGAATTTATTATCTTACCAACTTTCTCTCCATCTCCCCCTCTCTCTGTATTCTATATCTTTCTCTCATACACACCACCATCGAGATTGCACGATTGTGTACCGTAGCGCTGGTATTTATGTGCGGTTGTATCTACTGCAATCATACATCTACTTTAACAGGACCAGTATGTATTTCGTTTTAAAAATACTTTATCACTCGGCCAATAAGCGCGGTGAAAAGTGATCTCTTGAAATTTATTTTTAAAATATATACAACAAAAATAACTGGCACACTTTTAATCTACAGGATGTGTAGGCATTTGCTCCGTGCGTAAGTGTAGACGATGTGCTGGTAAGTATGCCAACTATATTTACCTTTTGGTGGAACAGAAGTAAGCAGGCTTTGAAAGAAAACTAATGCAGCTCTTACGAAGGCACTCTTTATTCCTCTTATTTATTCAACTGATATGCTAACAGCAAAAGCAGCAGCACACTTTTATTTTTTTATACTTGAGATCCACCTCCGCCATTACTACCACTACCGCCGCCCTCGACATTTCTTATACCTACCTACCGACTGCGAAACCAAAAGACTTTTTTTGTACAAACTAACTCAGCCAGGTAAAAGTCATTGAAAAAAGCAAAGCCCTGACGCAAAAGTGAAAGAGGTTTTGGTAGATGAGATCGAAATGAAAGCTGAAAACTTCTCTTCTCTTTCCCCCTCTCTTCTTTTTTTTTTCTCTTTTCCTTTCTTCTCCCTCAACTTGTAAAAAAAGAGAAAGTACCGTGTTGTAGTCGTCATCGTCATCATCATGAATCTTCTACAACCAGTTTTCCTTCTCTCGCTCTGTTTGGAGGAAAAGAAGAAATTTAGAGAAGATATGAAAAAGTTCAATACGAAGGAAAAACAGGCCGAACATTTTAGCCTGACTCTGACTCTCTTTTTTCTTTCTAACCGATTCTCTGAAAAAAAAGATTGGGAGATGAGTTTCTTGTAATGTATGCAACTATATTACTACTACTGCCGCCACATGCGACGTGGTTACCTGCTATTGCAGCAGCCAGATGAGCAGAATCACCACCGCCGTCATCAGCACCACTACTCTATAACTATTTCTACATACAAATAAGCCTGGATCCTATACCTCCAAGGTGGACCTGTTAAACTACTTTGAGCTGTAGTACTTTTTGCAGTTGCTCTGTTGCTCGATAAAGAATAGAAGAATACATTTCGTGTTGCAATAGTTTCTTGCATTAGTATTGTTGCTGCTACGGCAAGAAGTGAAAGTAATGGAGCAACATAACCACTCTTATTGCTGTCACTATCATCCAGGCCTCTGAATAAATCATGAAGTTACCTCGATATCCCTCTCAAAATGCCTTACACTGGGTACATCTATAAGTTACACAACACACACCGAGTTTGCTTGTACTATCATACACGAGAACTGACAGAGATAAGAGAGAGAGAGAGAGAAAGAGAACGAGAGAGAAGGGGGGAGAGAGTAACATAGAAGCTCTCTTTTTACATTTTTTCTGAAACACCTTCATCCAAATTCATTTCACTTTCACCAGTTGTTGTCGCTGTTGGCTTGTTTCTAACCACCGTCTCTTTCGACGTAAAGAAATGATATCTTGAACAAAGGTTGTATAATAGGAGGCTCAGGGTGTGTTCACGGATAGGTAGCTCATATACATATTTAGAATTTCAAATAGTGTCGGTTTGTATATCTTGACTTCTAAAACAAAAAAATGTTCATTCATTTCATGTTTATGAAGACGAAGGTGGTGACATTTTTACTTGCTGATGATGATTCTGTCTGCTTATACATATACAGAGAGACAGAAAGAGAGACAGCAAGAGAGAGAAACTGAAAAAAACTAGGCGAATAGAGAAAAGAGTGGGGTAGAGACAAACATTTCCACTTTACCTTTTAATAAAGTTTTACTCACCAACTACTACCACCGCCTCACAATATCATCACAACATTTCTCTGACTGGATGAAATACTTTGAACGTTCACGTAGTAAGCTTTTACGGGTATATAGTATTAAAATGCATTTACCGTGGCATAAGAACACATTACTGTTTTGCAACGTATATTATCATTTTTCTACACACAAACACACACACACACACGCAGGCTGCTCAACCCAAGAGAGATAACGTGACACAGAGGAAAACACAAAGTCTTGTTATGTGTTACTGGAAATTACAATGAGGTACTGAATGGCGTCCTGTGACGACGACGACGATGACGATGATCATGATGACATGACACACGAAAAAATACACATATAAGCCACCACTTTTATGTTTCCTATAAACCTTTGCGGAAACGTACATCCAAAGAGAGTGGAAGAGAGATGTCTGTATCACCGCCCAGTCTCAATTGACTTTTTGCACGGTACGTGTGTACTCTGTACGGACGTATATTGTGCTTTGCTACATACTCGCCCTAGTCACTGTGGACCAAATTAAATGCGCATAAAAGTATTGTACGGGCGTCACACTTTCCTCTATGACGGGTTTCACAACCGTACAAAGCCTTTTGTATATCACGTTTATTGTATCTTATATCTTATCATCTTTACATCAACATCGTGTCATTTCGTGTATCCTCCAGAAATGACGAGTTTTTTCCTCCGTGAAAGTTAGACATGAGGTTTAATGTATGTATGGAAATATATGTTCTCATTTAACTTGTCTGTCACTTTTTGTGCAGATAATGAAGAATTTTTCCTCAATTTCATTTCACCAGCCTCGGCACGCCACGTCGGAGAAATGCCGTACATGTATAGGGAACACGAGAAGGAAAAAAAAACTTTTCTATTAGGAAGAGCCACCAAAAAAGAAGTGCTTCTTTGTGAGTGGGTACAGCCACAGCAAACAGTAAGCAATGATGGCGGTAGCAGTAGTACCAGCCGTGGTTCATATCTACATAAACTTTCCATTAACTTGTACGTCAAGCTTAGTTAGTTGAGCTTCTTCATACTTATGATGTCCCCATTAAGTTAAAAGGTTGTTGACTACAGCAAAGATATATTATTCCACTGGTTATCTCGAGAGAATCCTAAATACAACTTTGAGTGTATGTGAATGTGCGTGTGTTTGGGTTTGAATGCACGAGAGAAAATGAGAGAGAGAGAGAGGAGAAAGGGAGTGGGAGGCAGGAACTCGATACGGAAAGAGTTTAATAGAAATGCATGGATCGGGTGCGAAAAATCTCACGCCTTCTTATTGAATTAATTTGATTACATATTCATACCCTGGAACATGCTAGTGTCATTTTTCATTTCATCATTAGATGCAAGAACAGAATTTCTCTCGTGTGTATAAAACATGTCATTATAAATTTTAACTCCAATGATGGCAAGCCATTATTCGCATTTCTTTCGCTGTCGTGTCGTTAGTCAAAATTTTTTCGACTGCAAGAAATCTTACATGCTCAAGTGTTTGTATTACGATGATACATGCCTACGCATGGCGGGAATATGATTAAAATATGTAGACAGACAAGTTCATTCACTCCAACTTCTTTACTCAAGCCATCCTTTTGGGAAAATCAATGGAAGTCAACCTAATTCACGGAAAGTTCCCTCACCCACTTTGCATAATATATCTCCCTCTTCAAAAGTTATAAGTTGTGTTCTGGGTAAAGGGCATACAGATATATGCGCAACCGCAAATAAAATACATGTACCTACACAATCCACCCTTGCACGGACACAATACCACAAGAGAATTAGCACATTTCATTCTCAAAACATGTTTTTTTTTTCAACGTGCGAGTAGTAGTAAATTTCTTCTGGCTATTGCCTGCCGCTAAAATGTATTGTTTGCGTAGTGTCCATTTTAACTCGACTGTGAGCACACACAGTTTTTTCCCATGTGAGACATTGAACTGTACAATGAAAGACTTTAAGCGGGTTTCTTTTTCGCTGAAAGCAGAGTCAGTCTTGAAAACTCGGAGGAGCAAATATATCAGCAAAAGAGAATAAAACAATGCCGTCTTTGATATTTTTTGTCTCCAAGTCCACTTCCCTCATTGTACATTGTTTTCAACTTTTCCCGCAGTGAAAAACAAACATAGGCACACACAGTTTTCAAGTCACAATAATAAATACGGAGAAGACTACGAGAAGAAATCTAAGGATGCGTGCGTGTGTGTTTCTTTGTTTATTTGTACAGGCAGAATATCAAACTATCTTTTATTTGAAATCATGGGAGCCATCCTACATTCAGAAATCTGCGACCAACTTCACCAAAAAATAAAAGAGAGGGAGAAATGAGAAAGAGGAAACAACAGCCAAAAGGGGCCGGATGATACGACAACGACACAACGGATGCAAAATCCCGGCAACTCTACAAACAGTCGCTCTTCCTTCTCTCTCTCTCTTGCCATTTCTCTCTTTCCCTCCCTTGCACAATGTAGGCTAAAGCCGACAAGAAAAAAGAGGAAAGATGAGAAAACTTCCGGAAAAGCAATCTCAAGCTTCACTCAGGAGGATCATTTCATTATTATGCTTTGAGTAGTACTAACTACAGGCTCTACTATTAATCTAACCGTCTTATACTCCCTATCTACCCCACGCTTTCACTTCCTCTCTCTCCTCTCTTTACAAATAGGGTTTACGTCAAGCGTGTATTACAGTAGTAGTAAGCAACATTATTACTTCTCAGAAACAACTTTCCTTTTGATGGGACGAGGAAAATGTGTCTTTATTGCAACCACTAAAGTATACCCTGGTAAAGTATTATTGTGTCATCATCATCTTCAGTACATGCACAACCATAAAAGGGAACACCATATTTTCCTGAAATCACATATTTGCATTTATGTTTTCCAATTTTTCTTGTCAAATATTATCATTTATTTATTGTAAACTCATCGTTTGTGCCGTTTCGTTCCATTTTTCCTTTTCCAACTGCCGTTAACCAACGTCAGGTAGATGGAACTGCGGCGGTGGTAATAGTAGTAGGTAGATACCAACGGTATGTCATCTCATACCTACTACATCCGCTCGAGCAGTTTGTTTTGTGTTTGCGTCACTTCATTACCTGAGACTTACTAATCCTGCTTTCCTTCTCTTTACTTGTCCCCCTCTCCTCGCTCCATTTCCACTTGAAGCATCCAAAGTTTTCCATTTCGCTCAACGATGCAAAAGAGAAGGATACAAGACTAGAGCCCTTTATACCACCACAAAACGTCCCTTTAACTATCTCTTTCCATGGAAGAAGGAAAAATCATCACACTTATCATTTTCATGTAGAGGCGAATCCCCCACGTACCACCTAGTAATGATAGTGGTAGTTATGTTACTATGAACAAGTGAGAAGAGAGAGAGAGAGAGAGAGAGAGAGAGAGAAGAAAGGCAAATGGCGTCATTTACTATACACTCATGCATCGCGGCATTTCTTAACTAGCATCCGATGATGATGAACTACGCTCATCAATGTTATCCCCGAGAAAAAATTGTTGGACTCTCTGGGAGGAGATGTTTCAGAAATACCCCAAACATCACTGAAAACTTCTCTCTGTTGTTTCTCTATATGCATGTACCTTATGGCATGCGGCTTCTGGTAAAAGAATTTTAACTACTCACGATACGAGAAGACGATGCTAAAACAATCCAACATATATTGTCCCTATGGTCCTATGGTTCAGTAAACTTGGTATAAAATTACAACAATGATTATGTTTCTTCCCCGGTACTCGTCCTACCTACCTACTACTCCCCACTCACCACCATCACCACCACCACTCACTTGCCTCCTATTTGTTCAAAATTTTCTCTCAAAGCTTGATAATGACACTGATGAAAAAGTTTTTGGTTGATGACTTTGTAAACTTGACTACATCCCTGTCTAAGTACATATCTAGCCATCTTTCAAACGACCACTCTCTGCCTCCACATTGCCCTTGTTTTGCTGTTGTCTCTACTTTTAGATATACCTCATTACTTTTTGTTTCTTGTTTTATATAATATCGAGTGTGGCGCGATGTGATGAGACGAAGATCATCATCACGATAATGACAGTGACGACGGTAGTAGTGGAAGAAGTTGTTGGTTTCGTTAAACATTTTGGTGGAAAGAGGAAAGAGTAAAACTGAATGACGATGGCGCTGTTTACGTGAGCTCTTATAATAAAGAAAACAATCTGCTGCTGCTGCTCCAGTTAGCAACACTCAAGTACGTAAGTGCCTTTCTGAGTCTCATCGAGACAGAGAGAGAAGTTTGTTTTCAAAAGTGTACACATTTTAACAAAAACACCCTGGCCTAGAGGTAGGAATTTCAGCCCATATCATCATCATTATCCCGTGGTAATTTACTGCTACCTTTTGTGATGATTTTTATAATACACACGAATTCGCTATTCACACCAACAACCTCAGTAGTGATAAATGATAAACCTGACCGGGACTCTGTGTGCTGTGATAGCGTCTGTCTATGCCAAACTTATTACTCGTAGGTGCTTTGCAAAGCAATTTTCAGACTCATTAGACATTGAAGAACCGCACGTAAAGGGAATGAACAGCAGCAACGGTGTTATTTTTTAAAACATTTTTCGTGATGAAGCGTGTGCAAAGGCTGACGAGGAAGTAAATGTCTATATTGTGTATGTGTAGTTGACAATAATTGTCAAGTTGAAAAAAAACGAAAAAAATGAGTACCTCTACTTGCTATCAAACAAAACAAGTGTTTTGTGTATTGTTCAAACGCTAACGGTGGTGGTAGTGGTAGAAGCGAGCGTTCTTACACGGGCGCAACACAAAGGAACGGCGATAAAGCTGAAATAATCATCAAGAGAAATGCCTCCTTTTGGTTCCCCTGAGGTAACAATTAGTTTATAAGATTTTAGTTTTGAAAGTACATTTAGAACAATCTCTGCGTCTCTCGGGTTCACTATATGTGTATTGCACAACGGCACAAGTCTACATGACATAACTGTACCTAACAGAGGCATACCTACGTCTATTTGTGTTAGGTACTTTGGTACATTATGCAACAAAAGTATTTATATTTATGTATGTAGCGAACATTAACGTTCTTCAGCTGAATGGTTGGGGTCTCGTGCTTAGAAAATATAACCGCTTCACCGATTCCCTGACTTCTCCAACACCAAAGGCACCACGCACCACTATAACAGCATTTACAGTATAGCACTTATTGAGAAAATGAAAATGTGAAAATGCCTTTGTCGGCATTCCGCTTTTCCACTTATCCAACTACACCACTGCCAAAATTCATCCTTCTTTTTCTCTCCGATCTTCTTAACAGGTCAAACCAGAAGTAAACGAAGGAGTAGTTGATGTGGTGGTGGTGGGGTGTGTGTGTGTGTGTGTAGACGGTGTAGTAAAGCCGCGATGAGGAAAAGAATGAATGCGAGGATTCTCTCTCCGTCTTTCTCTTGCTGTGTAAAAGTATGACTTTTCAAGTTTCGTCTTGTCGACGACTTGAGGAGAAAAGAGAAGAAGGAAACGTAAGAATGAGGGAAAGAACAAGTAAGCCTCAAAATTAGATCCTCTTTCTTAAGTAATAAGGCTTTTCTTACTTTTTCCTTCGTCTCGTTTGTGTCTATGTGTGTGTGTACACATTTTACGTCTGGTGGTTTCTTAGCCCCTCTTGGGCTTTTCAAGTCAAAAGAAGACGGGAAAGAATTAAGTGAGGCATGAGCAAGTCCAAAAGTCAAGCATTTTAGTACCTTTTATTCCATCTTTTTCTATTGCATACTTTTACAGATGAGGATGATGATGATGATGACGACAACGACGATGCTTTGCTGGTGCTTTTGTCTCTGCTTTGCCGCTTCTAGAACCACTTTTTACAAAAAAAAATCTTTTACGCGTCTACAAAGACTAGAGTATTTATGTAGATGAATACAGGGTTTACATTACAGCACGTACTTACCATGCGACAATGTACGCTCACCGAAAGAGAGGGCTTTTCCCATTTGTGATTATGCAATTCATACGAAGAGAAGATGACGATGAATAAATATATGAGCTTAAGTGAAATCTTTATAAAGAATGGAAAATTCTCTCAGGTTTTTTTTTGCTTGTTACTTTTGTTACGTGGGCCATGATTATTATATTGCTTTTACTCGCACTACTACTCCCACAATGCCGAAAAAACTGTTGCCTCCTGCACAAATCGAAAAAAAATGTATAGAAATGCGTGTGTGTGTGTATTGTCTGAACCAGAAGAATAGGTACGACGTGAATGTTTTGGTTTGTTAATGCCTTTGTCTGTATGGCTGAATAGCTGGTTTCACAGAGAAAACGGTACGATTTTAACCGCTTCCTTTTTACCCTGTCAAAATTGTATGTAAAACATAAAACGCCGTTTTTTTGTGCAGCCACTAACTAACTACCTACTATACTCTGTTAAATAATGCACACACAAAGTACAAGTTTTATCTTATTTCCCTGGTGGATGCATAAATTAAAATACCACAATATAAAATAGGTAGAGTGCGGGTCACGCAACCTGTTCTCTAGTGAATACATGTAGGTTCTTCTGCACGTCTGCTGCAGGTAGTCAGTCACTCAAAATGTCAAATGGAAAATCTTGCTTGCCTCCGGTTATACAGAACTTTGCCAGTAATAAATATAGGTATTAACCACCTTTGTGTGTGTGTGTGTCTGAGTATTTGGCAGGAGGCAGGAGGTAGGAAGTTTTACTGCCCTATTTGCAACAGCATAGCACACTACCAACTATCCACATTGCACATTCATTACTTGAGCACATTTTTTAAGAAAAAAAAAGCAGAGAAAAAAACGAGGGAAACTTATAAACATGTTTCTACTGCTGGCACGTATAATAGTGCAACGAAGTATATAGGAAACACGTGCCGGATTTTTACGAAAAAAAAGCAAACATTTTTCTAAGTCTTGCCGTTCTTGTAGACAGACAAACTTACCGGTTCCGAATCAGACGAGTATGCTGACTCCCACTCAGAGTTACTATTATCACACGTACTCCCACTGCTCCCACTGGCATCATCAGAGTCAAAAGATGACCACAACGACGTTGATTTATGACTGCTGCAACCGCTACTGCTGGTCGAACTACTGACACTGGCATTCTTATTATTACTGTTGTTGTTGTTGGTATCATTCTTGTTGCCCCATGTTCGTTTCGCCCTTCCTGGAGATTTTTTACTAAACGGATGATTAGGTTGGGATTGAATGAAAGAGTTTAGATTCTTCCCTTTCACCAATTCAACCTTAACCTGGCCTCCTCTGTCGGCAGTAAAGCGGCTAACAATCACCTTCTTGGAGTCGCGCTCCAACGTTACCAAGCAGTTTTTGGCCAGTGGGGCCGTTGACGTAGGCTGATACATGCAGGTGAGCATGCTGACAAGTTTTTTTTTATTTCTTGGTGACGTATAAACGAGTAGGTAATTAATTTATTGGTAGAAAGAGAAGCGAAGTAGTAGCAAAAATATAGGGGGACGCGAGTAACGGTTCAAAATAATGCGATTTTCTCTTTTTTCTCGGAGACGTCGGAGAGCGAACACGTATTTGCTATATAAAAGTTTTTTTTCTGTCTCTTTTTTTATACACCCAGTTCTACTTTTTTGGGGGAGTCCGTGCTGCTGAGTGCTGGCGTTCCTTTTTTCTGAAGAAAATAAAGTTTTAAAAGTAAGAAGAAGGTAAACTAATCAAGTTAACAGCATCTTCACACAAAACTTTTTTCCCTCACTCACATCCTCTCCCTCTCTCTACTTTATTAATGTTCCTCGGGATGTGGCAAATCATCAGTCAAAACGGTGGCGGTACATGCGGCGATGATAGAATAGGATACTGGTGGGTGTGAAGAAGTGTTTGAAGTGATAACCTTATTTTTTCAATTAGGTAACACAATCCACCTGAAAAAAGTGTTCGCAGGGTAATGGGGTAATTTGTGCAGGACTAGATATACTTATACATTTTTTTCTGTGCTTCAATTTATCCAATAATAACGATTCTAACGATAATCATGCTATCTATTTATCTTCACAAAATGGGCACTAACTAGTTGTTTTGTTACACTTTTATCCCCTTTTATCAGATATGTTGTGTGGTAAAATGGGAGCTGCTTCTGGTACTGACCAACTTATTTTGGGAAAATGATGATGATAATGATAGTCATCAGCAGCAAAGAGGGATACTTTAGGGAGTTCGTGAAGCTACCACGCACAACTTGCAGCAGCAACTATACAGAATTAAAGTTGATGACGATTGATATCTTGCTCTCCCTCGCCTCGCCGGTCTGCTCCTTGTGGAAAATCACCACGAGTGATCTTCAATGTGTCTACCGGTGGTTATGATGCGGTGCTGTGTGGACAACGATGTTTGTTGCAGACAAAGTCAAAAAGAGTTAGAGCTTGGGTCTTTGCTTATATGATCAACATCCTCGTGAATCGTCATCATCACATCACGATCATTTGAAGGCTTCTACAAAATGCTTCCTCGCACTGCTTGTCTGTCTTGCATACAGCTTACACCCCAAATTCTATCTGTACCAGCCGTTCATTGAAGAAAAAAATCCGCTGCCACCTTTGCCCAACTACCTTATTGAGAGGTAAAAAAAGGAGCGAACAAGTTTTTAACCTGAATCTTCCATTTCAAACTTCGTTTTCGTCTTAGCCACCACCGCACAGTCGCCTCCTCCCTATATATTACGCTCGTGTTTGCTCTTGTATTTATTATACTATTTTATTTAGCTTGTGGCAGGGTACAGGTCGCACTTACTGTTTTTCCCTCTCCGCAAATATAACAAACTTCCCGAAACGTTCCTGAGTTCAGCAAACTGTACTGCTGCCACCACCACTACTTCTTATTCCATTCTTCCCCCGCTGCCTTTGAATTGAATAGCGTAAAGTGAGAAAAAGAGAGGTCCATGTGACTTTGATATGAGATTTATCATGGGAACACCTGTTTCTTTCCCGTATGTCTTTTTCGTATCTATCCGCCTCCTCCTTTCCCCTCTATCCCCATTGCCTTAAGATGCTTTATTCTCCCAGAAATCCAATCCTCCCTCGATATCCACAACTCACATGTCTTTTATAAAGGCAAACTTTTCAAAGTACCTGCCACTCGCTAAGTAGAATATCCTAAATTGTGCTGACACAGAAAGGTTTGCTACTTACATATAAGATATGCACCCAGTTTCAAATTTCTCGGAGATATATGTCTCCACCGGAGAACGCTTTAGGAGGCAACATTAAAACTAGGAAAGAAGATCAAGGTATGTTGATTCGCTTCTCCTCCAGCGCTATACTCGTTCTCTGTTACAAGTTCTTAGAATAAAAGGAAAGCTGCCGACAGGTATTATTATTACTGAATAAATCAGAGACTAAGAAAAGCAGAGATACTTGTCACTCTCGTCTGTTTCCTTCTCTGCCAAATAAGTGCCACACACAAGACTCGAATGCACCGTGTGCAAACGCACGTTTGTTTAGGAGGAAGAAGTGTTCTAGAACGGTATATATTGTACAATCGGGGAGCTTCACTCCGTTCCTGTTAAAGAATACACTGACTACAGGAAAATGGGCTGTTTTCTTAACAACTTTTATAGGTAGAGTCATCTACATACATATTAAAAGCATAAATATGTATGTAGTAATAATTGAAGAGAAACGGACAAGAGTCCTGAAAATGTACATAAGATGCGCCAGATGTTTCCTTTTTGCTGTGTTTTACTTTGCTTTTAGTGAACTAGCTTTCATTTCTCCACTCCTGTTCCTTTTCTTCCGCTTCTGTTGACAGTGAGCAAAGAGGAAAACAAAGTAGACCAAAACTGGACACAGCTGGACTGCCGATTTCTTCTGTTGTCCATCGTTTCTTTTTCTTTTTTTTCTCTCTTTTCTCCGGTGTACTATGTATAGCACACTGTGCACACGCTACACGGTATGATACACTCGATTTCTCCAAAATGTTGTTGTCCTGCTTCCCCCGCCACCATCAACCAAGCGCATACAATTTGTTATTCTTTCTCTACTCACTGCCACCAAACCACGCTTTCTGCTGGAGCCTAACTAGTAAAAATTACTCTGCTTTCTTTCTTTATTTTTTCTCTGTCTCTCCTTTCACTTTCCTCCGTCTTGTCTGTTCCAGGCTATGTGGTTCCTATTTGTTCACTTATTTCAACAACATGACGGTGATGGCGATGATAATGGGGACATACACACAACACCAAGTAGATAGAGACCTAATGAAATATGTCCATAATATGTTGTGGTATGTAACAATGTACCGGGTCCACGCTAGAGAGACCGGAGAGGGTGAATAAGGTAATGAAACAGATGACACGTACAACCATATTTTATGGAGGTGACTGATGATATCAGAGTTTTTTTTGTTTGCTTTGCTGCCACTATGATGCTGCTGCTTCTCACGTCTCCCACACACTTGAAAGTGTTTGCTGCTCCTCTAAGGTTACGTAAAAAGAAAAAAGGAAGCTCACCTTTACCACCACTACCACAGTTTAGAAGACCACAAAAAAGTACAACAGTAATAGCTACTTTCTAATCTCTCCCTCTCTCTCTCTCTCGCCCTGTCTTCCTCTCCTTCTCTTTTGCTTGTCTCCGTCTTTGGGTCATTAGTGGGACTGTGCTACGTTGCAAGATACAAAATTACACTGTCAGAGTAGCACAAGCACAACTAATTTTCCTCTATCGTGTTTCTAGTTTCCTCGTGTAAGCTACCACCGGTGATGTACGGACACGGTCATGCAATAAGAAAGGTACTTCTTTTTTTGGTCTATAAATGTACGTGCAAAATGTGATGTCGAAATAATAAACATAAATTTACGCACTCATAACATTTTTGATAAATCGTTTATGCACTTTTCATCATAATTTCAATCATTTGGTGGAAAAGTGAAGTTTTTTTCCGACAGACAGTTTGCTCTTTGCTCCGACACCCATTAAAAAAGTAAGGCTAATTGCCGCAATTTTCTCTCTTTCCCACTGTCATACTCTAGCACTGTTTACGGCAGGACTTTTTGAAAAAATAAACTTTTGTAATGGCTATTATCGCGATAATAATTGATGTAAACGTGCAACGAATGGTTTTCCTAACCTATAATTTTCCTTTACTTTAACATAGAGAGAAACACGTAAATTAGTCAGAAGGCAATGAAGATAACAAAGTGCTGAGAGGAGGATTTTCTTACAAGTACTCGAAATGCGAGTTTTGACGAGAAAAAAGTGCGTGGCTGATTGAAAATCGCAAAAATTACTTGCACTTCTTTTTAGCAACAGTTGGTGGCATGCTGGTTCAAGTAAATGACTGCGCGAGACTTGAGCTGATGAAATGAGCTGTTAACTTTAATCAAATGAAGAAATGAGTTTCGTTGTACACACATACAAGAAAACTTGAAAATGGGCAGATGTGCACGAAACTCGTGCATCTGTATTTTTTCACTTGTCAAGCAAGCAATTTACTAGACGGTATAGATAGACTGCTCTAGTACTACCGCAACTACTACTTTTGCTGACGCTGCTGATACGACTGCCTCGCGGTAATGAAACGGAATAAGGTGAAGGAATACGTAGTGCGAAAACTGTGTCGAATTAAAGCAGCAGTAGTTGTGTGTATCTTTACGTGTCAACTGAGGTGAAGCACATATAAGTGCCGCTGACAGAACAAAAGTTACATGGAAAATGGATGGTGTTGATGACACACACTTGGGAAAGTTTGAAACTATCCCAATACTACATAGAATACCTGCTCTGATGTCCTACCTTGCCATGCAGTGAACCAGTTATATAAAATGTTTGTGTAAGAGAATGGCATTACGTAAGAGCACGAAAACTATCCAAGGTCTACATGCCAATCTATATCACGCTAAATTGAAAGCTAATTCTAATGAACGTCTTTGTGGTATAAAATCGCGGCCAAACCGCCTTGTTTGTTTTCATCAGCCAGCAGCACAGCCACCCACTCTCAGTCAGTTCCCAAGTTTCTTTTAAAGAAAGAAAACTAATTTAATTCCGCATTCTGAACCAAGAAATTTTAATAATGTAAAAACGGGGAACAATGCAAAATGGGGAAAGAGAGAGAGAGAGAGAGAGGCAGAGTTTTTATACTGCAAATTCCTACGGCTGTCGTTTGCAACCTTTTTTATTTCACTTGCAAAAAAACGCAGAACTAGCCTTGTGGTAGTATCCTCGCCATAGTTGAGGAAAGAAAGATGCCAACAAGTAGTTTGGTTCGTCTATTGATTTGAAGGAGGGATTCCTTTCGTGTTCTGTGCTGAATTTGCATGTAAAGCCTTATCATTACTCTCACATACACACACACACACTTCCTTTTTTAATGCAACTTGTTTAGCTCCTGGGAACTTACAACAACCCAGTCAACCGAAGTACGATCAAACCTAATTTAAGCTGTGGGATGATCATACAAAA
>JAHZNE010006287.1:0-15700 GCA_027744055.1 Callyntrura sp. NNG-2020
ATAAACACAACAAAAAGAACGTGCATGCATGATAGATAGTTACAGACATGCAGAAATATACTAAGCAGATTTTACTATCATAAATCAGTAATTTTCAGAATGCATTTTAAACATTTCCACAGAACATATTTTTACAAAAGATACATTTATTTCATATCACAAATCACACGCACAAACACAAAATACATACATACATGAACAACGCACGCCTACACAAACCAATTCACACACACACATACACACACATCAAGACCCCACTCAAATATATTTTACTTACATTTAACATTTTAAATCGTTAAAACTCATTGTACCCAACACATTACATAAATACAACATATACACATTTTTTACAACGACATTTTACACAACACTGAAACAAAATAGAAAAATTCGTGCTAAAGGAGCGTTGATAAGGTGCACGTTTAAAATTACACATGTACACACACGCATCCATTATTACCTACACAACTTACAAATATACACATTTGGGATTTTTAACCCCTACACACACTACATTTGACACCAGCATACATACACACATACACAAAGATAGACAATGCAAACATCTGAAAATCCGACAGAATATCCCGAAAAAGGACTTAAACGAATTTACGTAAATATTCACATAATCTACCCTAAACATGCTCCTCGTAGCGCATAACGAACATTTACAACAGCTCAACATTACAAAATGAAATTGCTAATTGCATACCCACATACACATGCCACTACATAAAAATTTTCTCATAGTTTACATTTCTACACAAAACACAGTTAACAGAATCAGAGATGACATCCCACTATTACAACAGAAACTGTAATAAATTGGAACTAACTCACATAAAAACACGCAGACTCCCTCACACAGCCCTATACGTGGACACTCACTATTATGATGTCTTATCATAGTGGGTCATCAGAACAAATTTGTCCATCACGACATTATCAATATTAACTTTTCCACAAAACCTACTAACAAAATTCGTAATCGTGAAAAAAAAGACGGCAGACAGACATGAAATTTTAGTAGTTATGAGGTTATGGCAACATAATACATAAAAACGCTTTCTTAACAACTTAGATAATAGACGATATTTGTCGTTAATGTCTCAACACAAATTACACTTACTTAACTCAAATCAAAACACTCTTACCTTCAAAACACAATCGTAACAAACAAGTAAATTATATGTGTATGTACCTAATAGTACACGTTACACTTACCGAACCAGTATTTTCTAAACCCAACTTTCGTTGCAAAATTTTGACAAATAAACTTAACAAGTTACGTCGAATTGCATTGTTACACTTTTCACATCATCACAGTACACTGGTACAAAAACACTTCATTAACACAACACTCACAAAAACAGATACACACACACACACTTACACAAATCTAAAGTAAATTTTGAAAATGTCAGTGATTCAACAACAAATTTTCCATTACATTAAAGTTTTCAACACACAAAGGTAGTCAGTCCTCTGATCTATAAAATACCACCACAGAACACATAACATGTAAAACACAAACAATCATACACACACACACACAAGACACATTTATACGAACAGTAACAGCACAAACACATATTACTTTTCGAAACACCACCCAAACGATATTTTATTACCAACATCCGCACTCACAATTTAAAAAAAAACATCTCTGTATCCGAAGACGCGGTCTTGAGATTTGGTTAGACAAAAGTCCCCCTACCACAAAATTGAACATAAACCAAGTTTGTGAAACAAGCTTGACATTTCCTAAACAATTGCCACACGTATACAGTACACGACAATTAATCAATCACAAACAGTAACACGGAACACACAAAAATGCATATATCTACAGAGAATTTATAGGTAACATGCTACACACTGACTTTTATAGTTAAAAAGTCTAACCCCATGGATCGCTGATTAATAACAACTCAAATAAATTAAGCATTTTACATTGACACACACACACATACATATACACATTTCACACATTCACACTTTCAAATAACATGACAGAAAACATTAAACAAAAACAAATGTTTTTGAAAAGTTAACCCCGATGAAACACAAACCATGATTGTAATACCCTTAGTCACATCTCCCCAACATCTTTTCATCTCCATCCAGAACAAGAACATTTAACACAAACCCAACAGTACACAATTACTACATGAAGCTCATTCATCTTTAACCTTCGTATACAAATAAAGCTTTTATATACATCACACAAACACAAATGACCTTTAAGTTTTCAACCCTTCAAGCTTACATAATAAGTAGCAGTACTTGAACACATCATACTAGAACAGACACATACATACACACATACATGAACCAAAATATAAATTGTACACACCTATAATAAGCTACATTTTCGAAAGACGCACAAATATTTTAATATTTTTTAATTAAACACAAAACAATGTATTAAGTCGATATTTTTTAACTCAGTCTTCAGTCTCAAGCCTTGTCAACACTAATGTTACATAAGTTACATTATACATACATACAAATTGTTAACTCCATTTTGGGTACACACATATCTAACACTAACAACTTAATTTTACAAACACATACACCAAACATTGTTCATAATTTATTTACACAAACACATACACACACACACATAAACACATAAACAATACAGAAACACTTACAAACATGTTTAAAACCTCATATAAAGCTGTTACTCTTTTACGGAGAAATAAATTATTGAGTCAAAAATTGTGTAAAAATAAAATTATGTAAAAAAGACAAATTTACAAACCAGTATTATGATTCTACAAAAACACTGATGTTTTATCTGTTGTACAAGTTGTTATTTAATTATTATTACTGTCAAATTTAAAATTAAAAGAAAAATGTTGAAGAAATAAAATTGACGTTGATATACTCATTGTTATCGGGTGCGGGTCTCCTTTTGTATTTTTTTCATCTAGTTAATTGCGATGTTTTGGTGTGTCAAACTGGTATTTGGCAATTTACCTCTTACTATAACTACCCTCCCTTTACCCTTTTACTGCCCCTACTGACTAGATAAGCTACACGTAAAAAGGTTTAATAATTATTATAGCCGTACATCGAATTTATAGCAAATTGTCGAATTATATTAATGATTGCAACCACAACACAATGCAATGTTTACAGAAATAGACAACTTGGTGTATATATCTACATGAATTGCTAATACGATTAACTGTTTGGGCCTCCCAAATCAAAATCAGAACGAGAAAGCCCGTTTTGTTTAAAACAGTTTTTGTATCGCATTTTTACACATATCATATACGCTTATACTAGTTTTATGAATTTTTGTTCTAATTTTCACAAGCAAGAATGAGAAAAATGTCACTGAATTGTACGGGTAGGCCAATCATGCCAACACATCGTTATTTTGGCATTTACAAATAACCCTACAATGTAGCTGCAACTAAACGAAGTGTATAGTGGATAGGATGAGACAAAATACAAACTACTAGAACTAGATTCTGTTTAATACCTGGTAAAAGGTACCTGAACTGAATCCTCAATGCCAATCCTACGTCGCATTTTTGTGAATGTAGGAATGAGTTGAAATTGAAAATAAATCATGAAAATCGGGCATGAAACGGGTTGTTGTTTTCCGCATCGGGGAATAACACGCATCCTCTTTAGTATATAAGCGTATAATTTCGTGTTCAACATCATTTTGCTTGTGCTTGTAAATAGCCATAAAGGCAACCTCTATTGATAAAAACTTTAATCGTTATTCCAACTTGCTACTGAGCATTTCACCGCATTTTTTTGTGCAATAGCATTTATTTACTCGAATCAGTGAACATAAGACTAAACATTGATATTTCACCGCTTTTCGCGAACAGAGGGTATGCACTAGTACTACGACATGCTCTCATTAGTAAGATTTCAAACGATTTTTCCAGTGATCCTTTACAGCATCATCTACTATGCAACAACAGAAGAATATGGAGACAGACCCCTTATCACAGTTCACAATCGCGAAGTTGGAAATAAGTGGTTATATCTGCAAATGCAGTTTACCGGTGAAAGCGGCGTAAGACTTTTTATATCTTTTAAACGTGCATATTCAAACAATAAGCAAACAATCTCACCAGTAATAAGTGAAGCATTTAGAACCTGAAAACCCTAGGTTACTGTTACCAACAAAAGTAAAAATTAAAATCATCATTATAGAATTTTACGCAAGTTTTGGCTGTTCTAAAAATTCCATTCAAAAAGTTCCCTCGTTCGTTTTCATTCTTCTGCTTTCAAATTTTACGCTTTGTCTATAAAGCATTACTTGCCAACGGAAACGGGGGTTGTTGTGCATATAAAAACTCCAAGTCAAAGAGCTAAAACTAAAGAGTCTGCATACGTTGAACAAAACTTAACCCTTTATTTTTACAGGCGATTTTTCAGCGACAGAAATAAGCACAAAATAATTACATAAATTAAAAATTAAATTAACTAAAACTTGTCAAAAATTTATCCATTTAAATGTATGGGTAACCAGCAGTGACTACTTGAAAAATTTGTCAAATTGTATGACAATTTTATGAAATTGGGCATTGGGATATCCCTGTTGCTCAGGAAAATTTGCTAAGGTGCCATTCACAGCGGATGTCACACGTTTGTAACTCCAAATGCAACATCTAAAATATCAATGTTTTGTCCATTTATTAGGTCAAAGTAGTTGTTGCAAAAAACTTTTGATGAAATACTTTGAAAAACTACGACATTGTTGATGGGTGAACCTACTTGCAACTTGAATTTGCCAAAAACGAGTGCACGTGGAAATATTATGCGCTTATTTCTTAAGATAAAAAAAATTCACGTTTCAGTCGTTTATTTTGGGCATGTCTACGTTCCCTTCCGTCTTCCAGACAGTAACCTATATATTAATTTTTAACAAGTTTCTCCATTTGTAATCCTGTAATTACTTGTTTTTACTTTTAATACAAAAGATACCAAGTAAATATTACGGAAGTACTACGGTAGCAAATACAATTTCAACCATGAAAGTAACTCCCGTTATAAATATCGTTCCGACGACAACTAAAGCAAAAACAACAATGGCAACCACAACGAGCACTACGACAAAGCCTCCCGTGAAAATGCCGGAGAGACCAGTTCTACCAGCTCAGTCCATTATCAGATTACCCAATGATGCGAACAGTACTATAAATGTTTAACAAAACAATGCACCATCATTTGCGTTTTTTTATGAACTTATGTTATGTTAACTTAAATCTTTCATTTAAATTGAATAACAGACTGTGGAATGGCTAAAGCCAAACCGTTATTCATTCCATCCGGATATGTAATTGGCGGAGAGGATTCGTATCCTGGAGAATTTCCTTGGTATGCTGCCATAACGCTCTACAAACCTAAAGAAAAGCCACAATGGAAAGTGATATGTGGAGCTTCACTGATAAATTCACGCTACGCCATAACGGCTGCACATTGTCTGCACGGGTAAATGACGAGTTTTGCGGTTATGAAGCGTTTCATTTACACTAACGACTTTCTTCAGAAATTTCTTACAATTAGTCTAATTTAGTAAACTTCAATTAAAAGAAAGTGTTTTTCTGCAGGCGGCACAAGGAAACTCTGGAAATTGTCTTTAATTTAAGGGACACAGCTAACATAAGCCATAGTGAATCACAGGGAGAGGTTAGAAGAAAAGTCGCCCGCGTTTTTATTCATCCTCAATACAATTCGCAAACACAACATGATGATATAGCCTTGATCCAGTTTAAAGACCCAATCGATTTCCGCCGTAGCGAAAGGTTTTTAGCACCTATTTGCCTGCCGGAAAGCGTCGGAAACACCTATGCTTCCAAAAACGGCACTGTTATTGGCTTCGGTCACACAGCTTACGGAGTTGGACGTCCTAAAGGTTTCCATAAGACAGTAATAATATAAATGTTGTGTTGTGGCTAATAATTTCCTCCCAAAACTATTATTTCTATCCCATAGAAAATGCTCGACATTTAATGAAAGTACATGTGCCGATTCTTAGTCACGCTCAGTGTCTGAAATCCAAGGTTCCTACGAAGAAAAACATTACTGAAAACATGCTTTGCGCAGGTGATCATGGAAAAGATGCATGTATTGTACGTGTTCCAGCAATGAGTTACTTTGAACATTTTTACGGTTATTTTCAGAAATGCTTTTTTTTACCAATATTTATGTTTCCAGAATGATTCTGGAGGACCCTTGATGGTGTATGAAAAGGGAAGGAGCGTACTTGTAGGTCAGTTAAAAAGTGGAGGCAACGCTCAGGTTTCGGGGGTGCAATATTCCGGTCCCTTGAAGGGGCAGTGGGTCCAATACTATTTTTCTAATTTTAGGGGGCTAGATATTGCATCCCTGACAACCGCGGCGCAGGTGTAATGTTCATGTTCCAGACTTATCCCCTTGACAAAACTGGAAATTCTTTTTTTAGGTCTCGCGTCGTGGGGAATAGGTTGCGCTCTCCAGGATTTTCCTGGCGTATATACCCGAGTTTCCAGTAAGTTTAAGTATCTATTAACCACTTTACCTAACATACCAATTTGCCCCAACGTAATATTATTTCCCCATTTAGAATATCTTTCCTGGATTAAAACGACATCATCTAAATAAGGTCATCATTTTTTCTGGACCATTGTGAATCTTTGTAACGACTAAATGTAAACATAGACCACTTAATAAATAAAAGTTCTAAAGTTATAAAACAATTTATTTGGAAATTTCATTTTTTGGCTAGAAATGTGCAGTACAATTTATTTTTTCTTTTCATCATGGTAGTTGGTATACCAGAATTGTATCAGCATTTACATATTTTGTCAGCTAAAAATTAAAAATAACAACGACAGCGAGACATCATATGCACGTACAAATACACAAAGTGATAATCCTTAATTACATGATGGTGTCGCATAAAAGGCTTATATACAATAAGATACACTGTACAAATTGATATACATACAAGTAATTTTCCGCCAACTCAGTGAATAACTAAATGAATGAATAATGCATTCATTTATTCATATAGCCGATGACAATTTGTAGTAGTTGTAGTTTCAAACAATGATGTCATTAACATTATTATTGGAGAACCTACGATATACTACCGTTACAATATATGAAATTCATAAAACAAAAAATCTATCTTAAAACGATGGTTGTTTTTAAAATAAAAATCGTTGTTTCAGTTTTGTCACGAAAATATAATAAAATTATTACCGGGCCAAACTAACAAATTTTATATGTACTAGCTCCTTTTAATAGGTGTTATTAATAGTTCACATTTTTCAGTGTCTACACCAGGCAGAGGATACATAGCCAAATGTAAGTTTTATGCTAACAAAGCATTTTACTTAATTTTGGTAATGAAAAATTTAATGTGCTGCTTAAAGCATATTTGTTAAACACACTGATTAGTTGTATCGAGTTGAAAGATTTTTTGTGATTTTGATATCTAACACACGAATACTATATGAGGTAACCTTATCCACTTATATTACTATTACTTGTACTCAGATATTTATTCTATTAAATATAATAATTGGTGGCTTCAAAAGAAAAAAAAACAAAAGTGACGCATTAATTGAAACAACAAAAAAATACAAATTATATACATTTATTTGGCATCGAAAGATTTTACACTTGAACTCATACAGTATAATACAAATTAGCAGTTCTACAATTAACGACTTTACATAATGTGTGTGAAAAATTAAATATTGACAGTTTATATTTTCTACACAGGTACAAAAACCAAAAACCAATTATCAGTTCAAAAATTTTTATCAACATTTTAAAAACAAGTTATATCATTCACAATATCCTTGTTTTCCATGATCATCGATTTAATTAGGAGAAACAAAAAGTCAGATAAAAATGAACAAATTTTTACTAAACACAATAAATTTGAAATATCTTTAAAGAAAATTTGCATTGTTACTGGCCCTGTGCGAAAACAACAAAAGCAAACCACTTGTATAAAAATACATACCTACCTGCCTACATCATGAATATATTTATAATGACCCACTATGCAGTATATTGATTAAATATTGGTTATCCTCTTTATAATTTCTCTCCCAACTACATATCCTTTTTGAATATCAAAGACCTAGTACCATCGTCACACCATCATCATCATTGAAAATATTTACTTCAGACAAAAAGTCGATATTACGTCAACGAAAAACAATATGAATTCAAATATGAAAATGATAAATTTTTCTCATACAATATTCGTTTTTGCAATTAGTAATAATTATTGGTATTTCCTCATGAATGGTACTCACTGTAATCTTCAGTCAGAGAAGCTGTTTTATTATGTCCTTTTCGTATCATGTAAAGTATTGTTAATGTCACACGAATAAAAAATACCGAATGCATAATAGAATTTATATGACGCGAAAAACAATCGAAGCAAATGGTGTGGCGTCCTTGTATTTTCTGACAGATACATTAGGTTATTAGCTCCGTTTAGTGATTGCATATCACTGTTTTAAATATTATTTTAAACAAACTTTACAATGATTCAATTCGGTGGTACGTTCTTACATTATGGTGTGCTACACATAACATTGGTATTGGTGTTACTCATCATCATACGAAGGACAATATCGGGAGAATATTATTTACTTGTTGTAATTTGATGATACCAGAATGGCTTGGTTTGAATAACGATTCAGATATTAGATAAGCTTGCTGATCCAAGACTAATTTACATATTGAAATATTTATAATGTTATACAGATATGATATTACTAAAGTAGAGTAGAAGCTGACTTCCTTTGGCTGTCTTGATAGTAAAATCTTCATTTCGTTCTTCACTTTTAACCTTCCAATTAATTTCAAACTCTTTTTTATGCTATTTATTACTCCGTGTGGTAGAAAAACAAGTATGCTCTGTCTAGTAGTAGGCGATAGACGATAGTAGTTCGGTTCGGTGTCACATCGTTAAACTCACATAATGCAATGATATTTGTTATCCGAAACAAACAAGTATTAGATTGAAAACGGTACATAGGGCGTAACTTACATTACGGATTTTTATGATGATATATACCAATAAGTGTACATGACATGATCAACTTAACTGCGACTTTTTAAATTGTTTCTGTACACTTCTTTTTGTATGTTTGACGCATTAATATTAATAGTAATATAGTAATAATAAACTTTTAAGCTGGCTAATAAACTTATGGCTTAATTGGAATTTTTATGAACCACTTCTGTAAGATGTTTTCTATACGCTTCTTGATTTTTCCACATCTGAGCGGCTTTAGTATTTAGAGGACTCTCAATGTTAGGTTCTGTAGAGAAATCAACAGAAAATTACTAGTTGCCATTTATTCGATTAAAGTAAATAAATAAGATTTTTTATGTATCTCAACGAACCACTTAATAGCGAATGTAAGTCCACTAAAAACCTGTAACAAAGATATTAGAACTAAATAGGTAATTCAACATTTGGGTTAAACAACATTATAGCGCAAATATCTTACAGTCTCTTCTGGACCATGAATGGTGCCAATCCACTTGAAAATGTTGTCACCATCAGGAAAGGCTGATATTCCTTTGTCTCCCTTCATCTAAAACACATTGATCAACTTATTATTTCTAGCATTATTAATCATACACCATTGAAGAAACCAAAGCTAAATTGAGGACGTACCATCAGTGTCATCAGTTCTGAGTGCAGTCTGTAATCGGAATAAAATAATTTTGACGTATTATAGTTTGATTAACAAGTATAATGATTGATGAAAGAAAGAATGATTAAAAGGATAATATTCATCAGAAATATTTGTGATTAAGATCAACATACCTTTTGCTTACTGAATGGGTGTCCTTAGAGCTACCTGACACTCCCTCATTAGTTTTACGACTACCACCAAATCCACTACGAGGGCTAACGTTCTGAGCCATTTTCTATTTCACAATTACAAATCACTTAATTTGAGAAGAGAATATTTCACGAAAAGCTAATTTGTGTGAAAATTATTTTGGTATATAGAAAGTACACGTCGTATAAAACTAACCGTTTTGTCTTCCTGTTAGGTTCCTTTACAACGTATGTATCAGTCAAATTAACTTAGCGTTACGATAACACCCTTCGTTCCTTTGCTCTCCCTTACAACACAGTCAATACGATATTCAGTCGATTTATAATCTGGATTGAAGGATCTGGACCTCTGCAACAAGGGCACAACAGTTTTTGTAACGTTGAAGGTATCCAAAAACACTAAATATTCTCGGACCAAAATATCCACAACAGAATGTTCTTTCTTTTTCCGCTCGCTTGAAAAATATCGCCTCTAGTTACTATCCAGCTGCATGGAGCTATCCCTGTATGTTTATGTGGAAAACACTGAATTTATTATAACCCAAAAATATCAAATATGCCAGCTACTGCTGGGTTACATTTGATTGCGCCTTTCCCTCATCTCATCATCAGCCATATCAAATTTCCTCACTCCATTTCATTTTAATTTCTCTACTCCGCACTGATAAATTGAGATTCACTTACAAGCACAAGTCAAGCGTTCCTATCTTTCTCTGATCTCTTTAAATGCAAATCCTGATGTCCCAACGTCCTTGTCACCACCAGCTGTCTTGCTTCCAACTTCTTTTCTTAAGAAGTGTCCTTCAAACAACGGAAGTCCTCAAAGTCTTAAAATGTATACCTACTTTGACTTCTCTCTATGTTGAGTATCCCCCTGCTTTCTTTTATTTACGTGGTCTCAATTATTTTTCTCACATCCAGCAGAAAATCTTTTATGACTTGGATTGAAACTCAAAATATCGGTCCACTAATATTGACGTAACGTGATCTATTACGTACATACATCAATATTATGATAAATCAAAAGTACATACAAGCATTAAGATTATTTTCATTCCTACCACATATATTGAAGAATAAGCGAAATCCACAGTAAATCATCACTCATCACTTTTTTTTACTGTTCAATATTCCATTAAATATGTTCACTTTTCCAATTTACGTTCCTACTCGCTTCAGCCAAATGATGGTACATCACCTCAATGCAGCTGTATGTCAGAATTTTACAAAATTTGATGTTGGCTCTTCAGTAATAAGTAGATAAGCATGCTAATCTTATATGAACGCTCTTACTTTTACTGATTTCAACGTTTCAACATTATTAATATGTCGCGTGTATCCTTAATGCACTAATTTCGTTAAATGTTAATGAGTAAGTTGAGTAAATCTACAACAATATGACCGCGACGATGATAAATACTATAAAACTGCTGATTTTACTATAAAAGGATGTGAAGGAGGATGCTAAAATGGTTATTCTATTCTTCGCTGTTAACTGCCACATAGAGGGAGACTTTGATGGTGATGATGATCATGTCTGCTGTTCTCTTCTCCTTCCTTGATGTTTGCAACTATTCCCAGTATCCCCGTCTATTTGGTGGTCTTTCTATACACAATACACGTAACTGTTGGATGGCTACGGCTACTACAGAACAAACTAGAAGAGATCTCATCTCATCTGTAGTAAGTTATCCTTTATCCTTATGCATTCTCATTCTAGTCGTTTACGACGTTGTCGTCGTCATCCGTCCGTATTCCCCGCATGGGTATTGGATTGCATTGTTGTGTAAGTAAATGTTAAAAGGTAAAAATACACAGCAATTTCAGCCGTTTTTCCCTGCATGTGCATATATATGTGAGTGTATTTGAATCAAATTGTACAAAACATTATGTGTAAGTGGATGTGTGTTCTCTCAGTGTATAATAAGTGGAGAGAATAATATTGTTTCAGTAAGCAAAAATGTAAATGTATGTGTAGTTGTGCTTAGCCTATGCCTAGCCTCTCTCTCTCTCTCTCTCTCTCTCTCTCTCTATCAATTTCAGCTTTGAGAGAGTCCCAAGGTAAAACTCTCTGTCGTCTATTCCTACGCTCAGTTTGGGTTCTTTTGCTAGTTCGTTACTCTATTTTTTCGTTCATTGCCTGCAACATCAACAAAAAGGCATTACTCATTTCACATTTCACTACTAGATCCCAAACACGCAGAACTACAAACTCAGGCGAATTTCTAATGTTATTCTAATAGAAAGGCAAAAGGGAATGATTGGATAACACCGAGAGAGAAGACTAAGATAGAAGAGGGTGAAATTTACAAGAGATAAAAAAATGTTCAGTTCATTGCAAAGCTCTATGATTCTAACTACAAAGCTGTACATGTACATTAGCATCGAGTTTATAAAATGCATATCTCCACATAAATACAAAATATGAAATGGATCTATGAGATGATGTACGAAGTTTGTATGTGAACCAAGGGAATGAAAGAAACAAATGTGAGTGAATACTAGTGTGTGAGAAGGAGAGATACCAAATTGACCATTAGTTATTGCTGCCGATGATGTTATTTACCATACGTACACACAATATGCATCTCAAATATGGTGGACACTAGTTCACTAGTTAGATGGTTTAGTAATAATTACTGGTAATTGTTGAGAATCGGTAAATTGAGAGGCATGATGATGTTGAAAGTAAAATGTCAAATGGTCATATGGTACTTACGCACGAGCGGAGCGAAAGAATGCATTTTTTGTATCAGGAGGTATTACATGTATACGACTACGAGAGCAGCGGCCGCAATAAACGGGTCATCCGGATTGTATAAGATCAATGATCAAATGATGTATTGTATAAATGTTAACGGATAACGCGTACGAGAAAACACACTATTGAACTTCGAACTGCACATTTGAAAGTCGCATGGGTTATTTATGTAGGTTTATAATGAAGTGGGGATTCATATGACAAATTGGTTCTATGCACTTTTGTAAGTTGCAGAATAGACAATAGAGATGTGTGATTTTGCGAGAAACATTGGAGTACGCATTCGTAGGTACCACGTTTTGTAGAGTTGCATATGTGTTCAATATGTAAGCAAATTTGGTTAATTTTTCAAATTTGATTTCTTCTCTTCCCTCATGAACCCGTTGATAGCAACACCACGAAGAGGTCATTATGAGACTGGAATTTCCAAAAGTGAATTTAAAAAATAGTAATTGTAAGCCGTTTTCTTGAAATATTTGGGGGACAAACACATGCAGATGGACAGACGGACAAACAGACTGACAGTGTGATTTTAGTAAGTGGTTTTTCCATTCCGGTATAACCACTTAATAATACGATGTATTATGCAGCTGTAGCATATTACGCATGCAATTTCAAATACAGATTATACGATGTAAACGTATATCATATCCCAATTCCACTACATACAATTTTGTACTGCTCTACAAGTACAAAGTTTTCTTTCAAGTATAATGACCCGGCGGTTGGTTGTCATATAGATAGAATCTTTGCTGAAAAGTGGACGGTTGGTTTGAAAGTAAACACGCATGAAGGAAGGGGAAGAATTCATAAACGGATGTGCATGAGAAGTGTTGGTTTATAAAGCCCTTATTGCCACTGTATCAGTGGAAATGGAAACGAGGGTCACTTTTCTTCTTTAAATTTTAACATGTAGTTCTTGTATACAATCAAATAAGAAGTATGTCTAAGGTCCGTTGATTTTTTAGGTGTCCACATATCCAGTGCAGCTAGTTTCCAGAGGTTGACATCTACCATGATAATTAGGGCAACTAGTTTAGTTTTTACATTAATCAATGTAACCATGTTTTATCCCTTGGAATAACCAAGTCGGTCGAAATGTAGGTTTATGTCGTTTCCTTAGATAGAAACGAAGTGGACGTAAGAATTTCGATGATTAGGAAGTATTGTAGGGGAATTCAAATTCCGAAAACCTCTACGCCTATTTCTTGAATATATGTAGGAAAAATTGTAAGTATGAAGTTTACCTTATACAGGTATCGTAGTCCTGGTTACTGAATACGTTGGACCCTTAATGATAGCCCATTGACAATGATAAGAGTTAAAATCTATATATGTGTGGCCATGGCCACCTTTTATAATCTCTACGACTACTATATTATACTAACAATAACAAACGCATGACTTATATAAACTTACATTTCTACATTTTTTTGCATTTGCTCGTGATGCGTAAGTAGTGATTCTCCTGATGTTACCATATAAATTTACCACACTATCATGCATGATTCATGATACTGTGACAAGAATGTGTTTCGCGAAGCATATATTTCAGTGAAATCAAAGTAAAAATCAGTGTAGGTTAGGATTGGCATTTCGCTGAAAATTGCAAATATGAAACAGGGATGGATCTCACCGTCCGACTTGATATCCTCGTTCTTGTTTCCCTTCAATATTTGCTTCATGTATTTAGCCACGGTTGTTTGTAATTGCAACAATTTTAATTGTTGAAAATAAATGTAGATTTTCTAATGAAGGATTAGTCGAAAATAAATGAGTTTGATGACATCCTCCCTTGCTGGAGTCTATATTGTAACTGATTTTCATATATTCGTTTAGTTTTCTTTACTAAGGCGTTACTTAAAATTCAAGGCATTTATTTAAATTTTATCACAGATAAAAACGGTACGAACGGCATGAAAGATGCTTGGTCTTGCTATTTTGAATGGCGATGATAACTGCTAGTTGTCATGGATTTTAAAATCTCTGGTAATTTCTTGTACTTTGCCACAAAAGATGAAACATGGAATTTTGAAAATGAAGAATGCGAAGCGAGTATATAAGTATTGTAAAACGGACCTTTGGGATGGATCTCACCAAACTCCTTTCTTTATTACACATTCTCCATTTAAAAATTCCCATTTAAAATTTCTCTTAGAAACAGTCGTAAACGAAATGGCAAAATACATGGAGAAAATATCGAGGAATACGAGAATGAAGATATGAAGATGGGTAGGGTGGTGAGATCCATCCCTGATTCGCGATTTTTTGTAAGTATCCATGTGCTAAATTTATACATGCCATTCACATTAGTACATTAATGTATATTTAGAGCTGTGTTTATTTCATAAACTGAATAATGAATTCGATATGTACTTTATTTATTTATCAAATGGCAAATACACTTATTAGCAACACAATGTCCGTCCAATCTCCACTAGAGAGTTTTAAACTCAACTGCAAATTTCATTTTTAAAATGTCAATATGCAACCTGTCGTGTGTGGAGTATTTTGCAGTTTATGTATTTAGATTAATTTTTAACACTTGATACTGACCAAGATTTCTATAACTGGTTTTTTCAAATTTTGAAAACGTTTGGTCGTCACAGCCTTTTAACAACTGATTGTGGGTTGTTTGAAAAATCTTACAATACTGGAAATGTGTTTTCAGAAACCCATTACTGCTGGTCTCTTTGACAGGACATCTGCTAACGATTTAAAACTAATTCGGCAAAAGAAACCCTTTACGGGTTCAACATTTTAATATTCAATTCAACAATAGTGTGAGAACGGTTTTTAGCTTTTTATAAGGACAAAGAATTATTTTAAGAATGTGAAACCGTTATTGTTTATGTAACTGTAATTTTAATTTGGTGAACTTTAATGCAGCATGGAAAAGGAGATAAATTAGTATTTCTCAGAACAGAAGACGCTTTGCCACTTCTCTTCGCTATAAAACCAATGCACTATAAGGTGCTGGGTTTATTATTTTTTAATTTAATTTATTATTGGTATTGATAGAGCATAGTCACATTCATATATATATATATATATATATATATTAGGGTTGGCCATATGTCAATTTAGGAATTTCA
>JAHZNE010006288.1:0-13965 GCA_027744055.1 Callyntrura sp. NNG-2020
GTTGTCATACGTACGTGATATTACAACGTCTTTACAAGCTTGTAGCAGCACACTATCAACTTGGTAATGGTGGATAGTTGACATTTACCATAATTTAACAAAATAAATTTTAATTTTGATGTGTGGGAGGCTGAATGTATAAGAGTCAGACATAATCTGGGAATGATGAATGCAAGCACCTTTGGCTGGTGTGAGTGCCATTAGAACATGATAAATGAAAATTACATAATTGACCTGGCCATTAGTTACGTCATTAAAACTACAAAGAAAAAAGAAAACTTGACCGCCGCCTATTGTCCTTCGACTTCGACACTTGACTTGTCGGATTGACAGAACTTCCAACATCCGAGCATATAATCTTGTGGTGGTTGGTGGCGGTAGAAAACTCGAAACGGAACAGAAGCCTTTTTCGTTTTTTTGTCGATGAATTACCAGTCACCAGTCGAGTCACCAGTCGTAGTCTGTCTCCCTGCTGTTGAAATCGTTTATTTGATTTGAATACTAAATACAAATGACAAACTTATGTTGTGGTCGTTGTACGTTTTCGTCATAGATAGTTTTGGAGGTAATTATATATTGTATATGGGAAATTGTTGAGGACAAACGTAACGCAGTTCCAGTTGACAGTGCAGTGTTCGAAATCCTTTCACCTTTCTGTGTTCTCAAATTTTCACATACTATTCACACAACATACTCATAGAGTACAGCGTTGGCGAGGGTCGTAAGTTGAAGTCATATCAAGCCGCATTTAGTAATTGGCAATTGGTACTCTAACGTTACATATTTATTAATTAACGATTTATTTAAATTGAAATTACGTTTGTTTATACAACTGGAAAAAGTCATAATAGACACACTAGAGTCATCTATGTAACTTAACTTGGTGTAGTGTGTGCTACGTATATTATGTATATTTTGTCATATTTTGACACGATGACGTCATATTACCAATATTATTATTACTAACACTAAATCCTACTTTTACGTTTTGTAATAAAAACGAGAATACTTTATTAACCAAATTTGATTAGTATTTGAAATGTGTGTTTTTTATTTACAGGAAGGTTCCAAAATGAACAAGAATAGAGCCGGAGGACCCGTCGTAGGTCAAAGAAAAACAGAAAAGGATAAAGAGTCCATCACTAAGCATTATCCTTGGCTTGAAAATTTTGACAATGAAGCAAAGGCTTATCTGACGATTCCTGAAGTTACCGTGAGTCATGTTCTGAAGCTAATTACGCTGTTGGAAGGGTACGTTGTTACATGTGAACATTGAACATATATAATATTTGGCCATGGTCGATAAAATTTGTAAATTTAAAAATGGAGACTTTCCTTAATGAGTTATAATTATCGGCATTCCATTTTTACAGCAATAATGTATATCATTTGTGTTCCAGACATGTATCTCCAGAAGTAACGAAGCTGAAGACCAGACCCAATCGGGCTACGAAATTTTTGACTCAAATTCGAAAGAAAATCAGTCTGGTTAAAATGGCAGGTCTCATGATCGAATCTGACATTGAAAAGGATTTGTATCCAACGTATGGATTACTTATGACCCATGTGGTGAATATAAGTTTGGTTTCTTCTAAAGTAGAGTAAGTAATTAAATTTAACAACCATTATCATTACGAGTCACAATTAAAATAGAATGCTATGGTCACTATAAGGATTCCTTGTTAATTTTTAGACGATTTGGTGCTCAAAAGGTAGCCACGGAATTGTACTATTTCCTCAAACTCTTGTTTCAAGGTGAGAACGAATATGTACTTGACGTGGTCCTTTGTTCAACTCTGGATGAGCACGCTAGCTCCAAAAATACGGTTGGATTTGCACTTTTCTCGTACATTGTTGAAGATAGACGTTTATACTTGGACACTCATCGATCCGTCATGAAATACTGTGCAGTGTGCTCCCTTTTGGGGGAATCAAGTCGAGATGGACAGCAAATGGTCCTACAAAATATGCCAAATGAAAAAGTTGAGAAATCTTTTATCACATATTTGCGCCGAAATGTGGATGGGTCCATTGGTCAATCCGAGAAGAAAACGTACACGTTAAAAGGAATCATTCAATACATCAAACCCACCGTCGTAAAGTCCATCTCACGGAGTCGGCTCGTCGTAGTTTCCAAACGAAGTGTTGGTGGAGATCGACGATCAAATTCTGGATCAAGTGATTCTAGCTCAACAACAGTGAATCTCCCGAGCACCAGCCAATCTAGACCGGATCGGGAATTGCCATCATCATCTGGCTACACCCCGTACGATCCTATGAATCAAATCTTGGGCGAGCTTGGCCTTGGAGGTGGTTTCTTTTTAGATACCATGGGAAAGGACGAGGAAGAGCCTAGAGGTGCTAATCAGTACGAAAGAATGAGTGATTTCCTTGTGCAGAACGAAGCTGCCGAGGATCCTGGTCAAGTGTCTTCATCAACTCGTTACAAGTATTCACCAATGGAGTTTAAGAATGAAAAGGATGACATGGAAGTGGATGACGTCTCAGATGAAGATGCAGTTGTAACGAATACCTATTCCCACAAAAAGAGTTCTGGCAATATTCAATTTCCATCGAATTCCATGGAAGTTAGCTCATCACCACGTCATCATCGTATTCGGTTTGTTAATGAGATAAGGTCTGAGGATGAGAACGAAAATGCAGATAGAACTGGACGTAGTAGCTTAAAACGGCAGAAACGACATGAAAATTTGACTTCCCCAGAGGAAAGCAGCAGTAGTGATGATGCGGCAGATAACCTGCCCCAGAATAAGAATGTAAAACAAGATAAGGAAGGTCAAAGTACCACATCAACTAAGACTGTGGTACAAGAAGACCGAAGTGATGACTCTGACCTGGAGGTCGTTACAGTTTTTAAGTCGGAACTTCCTGCTCAGGTCAGCGAAGAGCACAGCGATGGTGAGCGTTCCCGCGATGAGGAAGATGCTGAATCTGGAGAGGACTATGTTCCAAATTATGATATTGACAGTGACGAGGATGACAAAAATGAAGAAAGTCGGAAAAGAAATCCCAACCCAATTGAACCAAAGCCTGAAACTAACGACAAAGAGAATCATGATACTAGTGAAAATTCTGCTTCTGATAATAGCGTTGATTTTGATAATACAGACAAACTTTCTATAGCTCCCCACAGATCCGTTTTGAGTTCTCCAACAGAAACTGAAAGAGTATCCTCAGGAGAGACAAATGAACTAGAAAGCACTTTAGTTTGTGAAACTGATACTTTCTGTATTGAAGCTCCGACAGAAGAAGGAAATGAACAAAGAAGTAGTACCACACCAGCTAAACTAAGCAAGTCGCCAGCGGTAGTATCCTTGACTCCGGTTGTTAGAATTGAAGTATCCTCCAAAATAGATGCTGACGCTGCTAGTAAATTTACCAGACGTTCAGGTACAGGTACTAAGGCCCCGGACTCGGAAACAGAAGGCGACAGCAGTAATAGTGAGGACGACGGTCCCACTGCTGAAGACCAAAAACCGTCCCCTCCTAAAACTCCTCAAACTGCTACCAGAGGCAATAGGAGGGGAACTGCA
The DNA here is from genome assembly GCA_027744055.1 of Callyntrura sp. NNG-2020. Classification (NCBI taxonomy): domain Eukaryota; kingdom Metazoa; phylum Arthropoda; class Collembola; order Entomobryomorpha; family Paronellidae; genus Callyntrura; species Callyntrura sp. NNG-2020. The sequence continues at coordinate 3,555 of JAHZNE010006288.1, forward strand.
AGAGGAGGTAGTTCTACATCTACTCGAACTCCAGTTGCCACTACCCGTCGTACTACTCGTGCGACGACGGCTTCTACTTCCACAGTCACCAAGAGCTATGGTTTCGATGTAAGCAGCGATGAAGAGTCCCAAGAGGTAAAAAACAAAGACAGTCATAGTGACGACGATAAATCAGAGGACGAAGTTTCTCAATCCCAGACTGTCAAGTCTCAGACGTCAAGGAGATCAATCGCCAAAGCCACCAGGGGAAGAAGAGGTGGACGTGGAGGTACCACTACGCCTTCAGTTGCAACCCGCTCATCATCACGACTTAAAGTTAATGTTGAATAAAGACGGCCCTTTATTCCTCCAAGAAAGTAATAAAATGATGCATACGCATCAATATTGCGTGTCAATGAAAACAGAGTTTAGTTACTGTTTAGATATTTTAAAATTACTAATTGATTCATTTTGCATAGAAAGTTTGTATGAAGGTGTGAATGTAAATTCCTTTTTTAAAATTATCCTGTACTGTGTGAGTATCTGTGTATAATTTGCTTGTACATACATACTTGGCTTTTGTATATGTATTTCGGTTAGTGAATATGAGTCTAGTAGTTTGTAGCAATACCCTCAATTATAATTATAATTTTATTAGTTTTCAGCCATGTTCTTTTTACATTTTAAAAGTACATGTGGCCATACAATCATAAAAATTATTTTAAGTTTGGAATGGTAATGATTACAAAACAAATCATTTACCTCAATGAGAGTTTCAACAACGAGATAACTAGTGTAATTTCGAGGGGTTCAAATTTTGTTATTGGTTATGTTGCGTTAAATCAATTATGAAAAGGTGGTATGATCACATGTGACCAAGGGAATGTTATTGTGTAGAGTTAGCATTTTAATATAAGCAAATGTCCTCACTGTTCTTTAAGAACAGTGCCTTGAGCTATTCTAAACGCGAATGAAAATAAATTATATTTTCATTAAAAACAAACATTTACATAGTTAGTAATTCACGAAGAGGATGAAATATTTCGGGATCGAAAACAACTATTCTGCTGTTGTGTGGCAGTTTATCTGATTAATTATATTATCATTTTGTTATCAATGCAAATGCATATAATAAATTGTTATGACAATAAAGCGATTAAAATGTCCAATGTGCTATGTCTACATTTATTTTTGATACCAACATAAATGCCTGTGAATCTAGACGTTGACGAAGACTTATATTTTGATTTGATTAAACATTCGGAGGTGTCATGGTAAACACAGTAGACATTCATCAACGGGAAAAGGGCGAAGTCGTGAAGTGAAGGGTTCTATCATCGAGTTCTCCTTGGAGACCACAAGACTTCATCATGTGTAGTACGTTTGTCAAACACACCGAAACTAGAGGGAGGGCTTCAAGCATTGATTCATTCTCTACGCCGTCGAACTGGGGCAGTTCGCTTCCCAGCGGTGAGCTTTAAATTTCTTGCTATTTAATCAACAAAAGAAACACCTGATGTGGTAAAATGTTGATTGCATTAGTTTTTTAACGCAGCAGCGAGCGAGAAAAACCTTTAATGCAGGTGGCCAGTTGTATATAGATGAAATCGATATAGAGATATACATGTTGTTGTAGTAGTCAATAGTGCAGGTGCAATACTCAATACACTTGACTGCTTGATTTTCTGCATAAAAAGTGAGTGCGTCCTGTTTTATACATTTTTGCAATTTACGTAGTTGTTTTGCTAATGTTATCCTTATTCAGCAGGTAGTCAGGTAGTGATGATGTTGATGGTGTTATTATAGTTTTACCGCAGCAGCTCAATCAAGGTTGACCCTAAAATCTGTTCAAGTGTGACGCATTCTTCCATTCATTGAAGCAGTAGCACAACAACTTGATTTATTCCGTAAAAATCTAGTGGTTATATTGTATCTTTTTTATGACCAAGAACTGGCTTAATAACTTTTAATCCTCTTTAAGTTTAGGCAGTAATTAAGTTGTTGAAGTCGTTTTTGACGAAGGTCAGACAAGAGGTTTTAGCACTCGCAGCAGAACAAGAGCAGGAGGAATTAATATTAATTTTAGTAATATTAAGAGAAAAAGAACCTGAACTTGACTTGGGACAGTTGCTTCTAAAAGCGTTTGCTTTTTGTTTATCATGGTGTGTTTGGGACAAGCGGAAGATACCACCATAAATGCATTGTTTGTAACTTGTTAATTGTGACTGATCAAACTTAAATGTGAATGGTTGACTTGCTGACTGGCTGGTATATATGTATTGAGAAGAACATATCAACACTCGTAAACAGGTTAATTGTAAAATTGTAAGTAGCTATGTTAAGCGCAGGTGAAGTTTATTAATTAGAGGGGAGGAAAATATGGCTCATGTGGCAAGTCGGCAGTCAATGGTCAACATGCACGTGAACACGAGCGCTATTAACTAGTGTATGTAATTGTATGATTTATGTGGGAAATTTTATGATTATCCTAGGTGAATAGCGACAAGGGATTGGCGTGAAGTAGAGACAACGGGAGAAATTCTAAAAGTTAGTGATACCTTTTGGCGAGCCAAAGAGAACTGTTACTACTTGCAGAAAATATACAGAGGAGTGCATTATCAATGTGCGTTGTATGTGGGCTGCGGGTTTTTGTTAAAAAATGCGTCGTGGAGGGGATGGAGAAGAGTTTTTAACCATTTCTCCTCCTCCAGAATTTCAAGATCCGGTGACACTTCCTCCGCCACCGATATTTCGGGACGGTGCACCACTGGATAATCTTTTGTCGTCATCTGAGATTACCTCAGCTGCAGAGTCAGTACTAACGGCAACACCAGGATCTGGTAATTACGGAAGAAGAAAAATTTCTTGCAAAATAATGTACAACTAATTTCATCATAACTGGTATGTTAAATGATGCAGAATTTAACAATATTTTTGTTGATTAGACAAACCTCAAGAAAAGGTATGCGTAACAGACTTCGCCAGCAAGGTATCATCAGACATACTTAATAAGGCAATGGTTATTGCCAAAGACTCCCCAGACAATCCTAGTGCTGTCAGTGAAAATAGTATTGACGTGTCACTAGTTTGCCAGACTCATGACACCGCCAATTCTTGCTCGTGTGGCCCAGCTCCACGGTAGGTAGCAACTAGCAACAACAATACATATCTTATGCACATTTTATAATTGTATAAAGGACCAAAATGTTTGTATGCAGGATCGTCTGAGGATGTAGATTGTGACACCATCAGCACAGCTACCTCCTGGGAATATGTATCAAAATCCAGCTCCCTTTCTGATCTCACAAGATTTGGTGCCGCATTTTCCTCCTCTTCTTCCACGTCAAACAATCATCACTTTCACCCTCCAGAATTTGCACAATCGTCAGTATTCTCTACTTCATCATCACAAATTCAAAGCAATCAACACAACAATGGTCGGGGTTTTCTCCCTCATGGGATAGTGCCTCTGCCGCCACCGCATCGAAACACTCACCACAATAGTAATGGTTTCAATGGGTATCGCCTTACCCAAAAGGATCTGCTGCAACCTCAACCATCATCACTGCAGCTTTCTTCTGAAAATAATGGTGTCAAGCCCTTCACAGCCAGTTCCCAGCCTAAGGATGACTCTATCCCTGTTATGCGATCCACCTCATTCAATTTAGACTGTGCTGCGGCAAGAAAGTTCACCTACAAATTTCGTCAAAGTTCTCAGATACCAATTCAAGCACCAGCTCGAAAGACTCCTTCAAATGCACAAAATAAACCTATTGTGTTTGTAGCAGAAAACCCCGAGAATGGTGCTTGTGACGTGTACAATGTGCCGTTTCAAAGTGACATCTACTCCCTTCCGGTGGATAGCATCGGGGCGCCCATCGCGTCAAAGGGGGCTGGTGGTAAGAAAGTGGGCAGAAGTAATAGTATCTGCACCAGTAAAGTTCTCTCCATCACAGCATCAAATTTTACAACCTCTGCTACAAACATTATGCCTCTCACCCCTCCAATCAACCCCTCCATAACCACAACCAAAGCTAGTAATAGTAGTATTAGTCAGCACCACGTAAATCAAAACCAAAGAGTCAAATCGTCGGAAGCTCCATCTCCCCCTATCGCTACTAGTTCGTCAGTGTCGAACTACGGTAATAATATTAACGGTGGGACACCACCACCTCCGCAACGTAAAAACAATCTTAATCGCCGACGGAGTAGGGATGAAAACGGAGCTGCATGTGCATTGGAATCGTGCAATATTAAATGTTCTCCACCACCATTACAATCCCAACAAAGCTCTCAACAGCCAGTAGAAAATCCAACATTGTCCGCCCCCAATAAACCACCTCAACGATGGTCCTCCCTTGCACAAACAACACAGCCTTGCTCCTCATCCTCCCAACCAAAGAAAGATTTACTACCAGTTTCTTCCGAAACTCCGCCATTGTCATCCTCAACTGCCCTAAAGCAGTCAGTTGTAGCGTCGACACCAGTCGCACCCTCCAAGGTTTTACCTCCAGCACCACCTCACCATCAAACAAATAATATGCCAATGTATGCTTTAATAGACCCTAGTAAAAAGAAAAACTACTCGGAAATGTCTGCAAATGCTCACAGTACTGCTACGACAACATCTAACATCGTAGTGAAACCATTAAACACGAGCAACTCAAAGCAAGAAAGCGTACCTTTGCCTTTGAAACCTCGTAGTCGTAGTGTTGATCCTACCGCTGTGGATAAACCTCCATTAGAGTCACAACACCAGCAGCAGCAGCACTCTCGACAGAATAGTAAATCTTCTGTGGGCACTTCTTCGGGAAATACAATTAATGCGAATCATCAGCGTATGTTAAGCACCAATAACCTTAACTTCCATTCAAATGACAATCCTAATAGTCATCCTCTTCCGCCAGAACCTATTGAAAATTCTCCTGGCAAGGAATCCAATGTAGCTCATGCAACAACAGCCGATCGAAGAAATCCCTTGGGTCTGAGCTTTCTCAACTTGTTTAGAAGAAATAAGACCAGTGGAACAGGAAATGGCGGTAGTGGAACTAGTGGTAAACAACAGAACATTGTTCCCCATCATCCAGGTACTCGGGTCGTCGATGAGAGTGAACGGTACCACCATTTTGAGTCTGAGTTTATGTCACTGATTCCGCAAGAAGATCATAGTAGTATGGGCTCAGGAGGTAACTCGAATAGTGGAATCAACATCAATAACAACAAGGAAGATGCTAGTTACTTTTTCCGGGAACTCCCCCCGCCACCCCCAGGAGAACATACGGATGAAAGTGGTTCCGAGGGACAGAACTCACCTTTGGTTGTTAGTCCTATGGAATGTCGAAATTATAATATATTATATTGTTAATATTGTTATGATTAATTGATAAACGTGATCCAACATGCATTGATTATTTTTTTGTATGTTCTATTTAGATTTGTAATTCTCAAATACGTTCGAAGAGACTTGATTCACACACTGCCTCTCCCAAAACCTCTACAAGAGTATTTAAACACGCCCCACTATTACTTTGAAAACCCGGATAGGGTCGGCGGTGGTCGCAGCATCCATGATGCAGAAATTGTGGACAGTGGCTCCTTTCGAAATGGTGGAGACCATCATCATTTCCCCCCTCCGCCTACCGCTAATGATAGAGTAGTGTAAGCGGAGCAGTCTGAAATGTATTATCATATTATCAATGCAGCAGCCACGCTGGAGCAGCAGCATCATGAAAAAAATAGAAGACTTAAACCATACTCTAAAATACTTTCCACAGTTTACTTTTCCCCTAATCCTACTATTATGTTGAACAAAAATAGTATTACTACTGCTACCACTGACACTCACCCTAATCATCATGACTAACTCAATTAGGTACAATTTTTAGCAATTATTCAGTACAATATCTCGTAGCGTAACATTCGTTCGTTCGTATATTCATTCGTTATGACGTCATTACGATAGGTAGAAAAATATTTTTCGTTGTTCTAATCTAATCATAATAATCATGTGACTTGTGGACGATATCGATATGTAAAGATGGATTATATTTACCTATTTATATGGTTTGCCGTTTTGCACCAGGTGTGATTTAATTTGTTGGGTTGACACTAACAAACAATAGGTTTAGGATCGGATGCAAGGAGTAAGACAGTTTATATGCAATACTTATTACCTTAATTAGGTATTATTATTATTATTTCTGTAATATATTCTGTAATTATTGGTGTATTGTTTGGGGCCGTGAAGATTCTTGTAGATCCTTGTAAAAACGGCGTAGTTAGGAAGAAAAGCGTTGCAAATTGTAATGTGCATAAAAATGATAAGCATTTTCATGTATTGTACAGGCAAATTATTCCGGTAAAATATCTATGCAACAAATTTGATTTTGCAGTGTTGTTTTGGCAATAATCGTTTCTGCTGTGCATTGTGGTAGAAGTGGTCACGATTCTTTGGCCACTACTGTCATGTCTGCTGTAAAAAAGTTGAGAAACTGCACTAACTTGCATTTAATGTTGTGCTCTCATTGTTATTATTAACTACATACATAAGATGTAATTAATTATGAATTAAGAAAGCGGATACAGGAACACTAAGAGCTGATGATGAAGGAAAAAACGCTGTTTGGTTTACGGTATTTACTGTACTGTTATTGTGTCGTCTTGTGTCTTGTGAAATGTACTTGAAAAAAAACGAATCATGGACTTAATTTTTTTGCATAAATGATAAGCTGACATTATGTGCATTACCAAAAAACAGTAAAAATCTGTGTAAAACAAAGGAAACACAACAAAAATATTGTAGTTGTAAAGAATGAATAAAAAATGAAACAAAACTACATGTAGAAATGGGTTATTAAAATACCCCGATAAATCAGGAGACATTTATTGTGTATTTGAGCCACAAGACATATTAAAGAATCATATGGGGTCAGAGGTCAGAATCCTTGAAAAATCGATTTATGCCTCATAATATCATTATAATCATATTGACATGTCTTAAGGAACGCTTTTTTAAAAGACGGCAAGGGCGTGGTGTGCATCTAATTAAGTTTTTTCTCGACCAACATTCCCAATGGTTGACAATGAAGAGAATTTTATTTTGTAAATTATATATTTTTATTTTATGTATCACAAAAAATTTAGCGGCGATCTCAATTTCCCTCCCTTCAATTTCAATTACATCTCCCTTCGTTTTAATCTTTTACGAGTCTGGTGGTGGTAATCCTAGCGTAGTACGAACTAACCGAATAGCCCTTTTCTCAAACTCAGCTCGGTTCTCCCTCCAAAGCTTTGCAGCGTCAACATTAGCAGGGCTTTCATCGTTGGGCTCGGCCAGCAAGCTTACTACAGAAAGCAAGATTTTCTCAACTGATTGTACCGGGCTCCATCGCTCAGAGCGGCTTTCATATCCGGTGGGATCCTCGCCAGGGGCGTGTAAAATTGAAATACAAACTCTTCCATCAGCATAGACTGCATTGCATACAGAAAAAAGGTAATATTAATAGTAAATAAAATGTAGCGGCGAGTACACAAGCATATCATGTCATTATAGTCAATTGCCAATTTATAATTACCGTTAGGATGAAACAGTTCGCATGTAAACTTCATTTTGGGTGGACTTAACGGGTAATCAGCAGGAAAAATCAATTTTGCAGGAAACACGCCCCCGTCCCAGCAGGTTCCTTCAGGACCTCTACATTATAAAATAAATAATACTGAAGTTTTAGGGCTCTCTCATACACATTTTAGCAAGTAATTTATAAAATAAGGGCTATCCATTCATAAATTATGATTGACTGCAAATTTAATGATCAGTTAACCAATATTACAGTATCAGAACCATTATTATGGAATGGAAAATGCAATAGGTACATTTATGTCAAATGTCATAACAGAAATCATAACTTTGTTGTGTATGCGCGTTAGCATCGGGGCGAAGAGAGACGTGTTCTCTATGTACACCTTGCATCATAATTATCAGATGTTGATGATGACGACGAACGACAAGTTCAAAAATAAACACAACAAACCGAATCTAAACCGTGTGGTTTTGGTTTTACAATACTTTATTTACTCGTGGATGGATGATGGTGTGGTGCATGCTTTGAATTTCGGGGACAAAAGTTTATTATCGCGACGAAGACGAGGTGACAAAATGTCCTTGACTAACTTCTAATGGTTTGTTTAAACCGGTGGTTAAACCCGTCGCAAACTAAAACACGACTTTAACAGTCGGAAATCTTACAGTGCAGTTCCTACTGTCACTGCCGTCTGAAGAATTGTTTTTGAAAAAGTTATTAAAAATGTCGGAAGATAACCCTGCAATCACCAACAGCATCGTCAAAAGAACCAACGTGAGCGTTGGAGTTCTTGGACATGTGGATAGTGGTAAAACCAGTTTGTGCAAAGAGCTAAGTCAAACAGCCAGTACTGCTGCATTCGACCGAAATCCTCAATCACAAGAGCGCGGCATCACTTTGGATCTAGGATTCTCTGCCTTCTCCTTAGGGGATCAATGGAATGTCACCCTGGTTGACTGCCCCGGTCACGCCTCCCTAATTAGAACCGTGCTGGGCGGAATTCAAATTATGGATGTGATGCTGTTGATTTTGGATATTACAAAGGGCATGCAAACACAATCTAGCGAGTGCCTTATTCTGGCGGACGTGCTAGCGTCACATTTAATTGTCGTTCTGAATAAGGTCGACCTTTTGGCGCAAGAAATGCGCCAATCGAAGATTGATAAAGCCAAGAAAATGCTTAAGAGTACCCTTGCACGAACCAAGTTTGGCGAGAACACACCAATTGTTCTTTGCTCTGCGGTGGACAAGGATATGGGTATTGGAGAAATTAAAGCGGCTATTTTAGAAAAAATTAACGGCATGACGTTGGTTCGACATATAGAAAGGCCGTTTGTGATGGCCGTTGATCACTGCTTCCAGAAGAAAGGACAAGGAACGATATGTACGGGAACGGTGATCCAGGGAACTGTTAAGATTGGTGATGTGAGTATTGAAAGGGGAATTATAAAACAATTTCCTTTACGTTACTATAGAATTCTAGTTGCATTTTTTCATTTTCCTTCTAGATGCTGGAAATACCCGAGCAACAAATTCAAAGAAAAGTGAAGACCATTCAAAGCTTTAAAGTTCCTCTAACATCTGCAGCCGCAGGAGACCGTCTTGGTATGTGCATCGGCGCCTTTGATTCGTCTTTAATGGAGCGAGGTATTATTAGTGCACCGGGACATATATCGGTAGGAACCAAATTTGTTCTGATGAAGTTTCACAGAATCAAATATTTTAAGCACGCAATCGTGTCGAAAACCAGGTAACTATAGTAACAATTGGAATGACATGTCAATGACATGATGTCATCGAGTTGTGAATTAAAGTAAAGCGTACTTCCATTTGTTACCAGATTTCACATTTCAATTGGCTATGAGACAACGACGGCAGTAGTCACATTATTTGAGCATCCCAGTGAAAACTTTGAGTTCCAAGCCAAAGTGGATTACAAGTTTACCGAGGAAATTACAAATGATCAGCAGCAGCAAAAAGAGAAGAAGACTTACTTTGCCGTACTGGAATTCGATCATCCAGTAACTACTTTGCAGCACACAAAAATTATTGGCTCAAATTTACAAATTGCTCCAAATTCAAACGAATGCCGACTTGCATTCTATGGAGAAGTTGTTGACTCCGCCCAGGATAAAGACAAAAAGGAGTTGTTCTCGAAATTTAAAGTTTTTAAAATAAAGAAACGGCAAGGGATTTTGGATAGAGTGTCCAATTCGAGAACTGTGATAGTAAGGGGCTTGCACCAGAAAAACTCCAATATTGACCATCTGATTGGGTGTAGTATTGACCTGGACTTTACCGCAGGAGAGGCAAACAACACTGAATCAAATATTGTGCAAGGCATTATTGAGTCCAGGTTTGGACAAACCGATAAACTTCGGGTCAACTTGAACAAGGATTTAGATGACAAGCAGATGGAGAAGTGCAAGCAGAGGGGCGTGGAAGTTTCTTTGGTTCACAAAAAGTACATTTTTAAGGATGAAAGCAATGGGGACGGTGCTAATGTTAAAAAGTTAATTCAGAACTAGCGAGTGCCAGTGCCAGTACGACGAGACGTAAATATTTATCCTTTGTTAAATTGTATGACTTTAAAATTAATTGAAAAATGAAATGAAAATAAAGTTTTCGTGTAAATTACAAATGCAATCAACAGAGATGCTGTTTTATAATTTTGAGATTATAGACCGTAGCAATGAATTCGTTGAAGTTAGCAGCGACGAGGAAAATCAGAAAAGGTTTGACAAAATGCAGTTTTTTGCTGTTTCTAAGCACTACAAATTAAGCACACTTAATGAAACAGTCACAGTAACGCCCATGCTAGATTAAGGAAGTACCAAGGATCATGCAAGAAA
>JAHZNE010006289.1:0-14871 GCA_027744055.1 Callyntrura sp. NNG-2020
GATCCTAACTTTTCCAGATGATAAGCGACGTTTTCTGGAAAAATAATTTTATTCTCTGGAAAATTAATTATTTGGTCTACCCAAATAAGATTTACCCAATCCTATTTATATTGAAAATTGTGCAAAACGAAAGCAGGTTTTTATTAGCTACGGAAATAATGTTGACCATCATCTGCTGCTTCAGCTCCTTTCGGTGACAGCGTGGCACAGTAGCCGCCATGCACACACACACATCAGTGCTGCTGTAATGCACAATTTTCATAATCCTTTTTCGTGCAGCAGCTTTCATGTTGATCTCGCTAATCTTCTCGAATACGTATAAGCTGTTGCCGTTGATAGTGGTGGAGCGGGCTGCCGGGGCTGTTTTAGAAAGATAGATCACCAACCACTGTGACAAATATTTTGCTTTCTTCAGTCATGGAAGTACAGTACCTAAATCGTGCTGTCTCCTATCGTCACGGATAGTATGTCGTCGTTCACTTCATCTTGGCATAATCCGTATGTGTGTGCTAGTGATGAAAATGGTGATGTGGATGCTGGGAAAGTTGACATGACGAAGTAGCATTACATGTTATCTGGTCTGTGATCACAGACTCCGGGTCAGTCTGAAAGAAATGTCCAGTTGAGTCGGGATGGGTGACAAAATCAGAGTCCATAGGTAGAGGAGGAGGGGGAATCACAATGGTACTTAGGTTACTTCCACTGCCACCGATACTATTATTAGAAGTAGCAGTTGCAAAATTATCAACTATCATGTTGCTTTCCGCTTCTGCTTCAATAAGTTCCTCAGCCGTTGGGATCCTCTCAATTTCAAATAACTCGTAGTGTGTGGTGGGAGTTGTGGATTGCGGTGCAAAATTGGGCACATTTGTTACCGGCTCAACCATTACGTTTGACATTGAAAATTCATTAAGTTCTCCACTAGCACTACCAACACCACCGCTACCGCTTTTACTGCCGCTTGCCACGGCAAAAGCTTTTCGTTTCTGGCGAATGCTGCCAGTAGGAGTCACATTTGAGAGGCACGCTGCAGCTGCACCACTCATTCGAAGAGAACCCAAACCTACAAGATTACTAGCACCACTACTGGAAGGGATTCCACTTGACGGTGGGGCTGGAGAAATAGGTACAAAACCTCTTTCCAGCACTGTCAGTGAAGTTTTACTCAAATGTTTCTTACTGCCATATTTCCCATAATTCATGTCATTTATGGAGTAGTGGTCTGGATGTGAGGAAGAAGCGTGGGCCATTGCTCCCGTTACGACTGCTACTTCCACTTCTTCATCTTCTCCTTCAGAGGGTAACGCTAATGGAGGTAGAACTCCACCGTCTCCTTTTAAGAGAAACGGTGAGGAGTACAAATCATTAAACGTATTCACGTCCGACTCTTCATTGACGTAGTGTTCACAAAAAACCGTGGTGGTTGTCGAGTCTCCACCGGTAGTGTGCATCATTCCCGATGCGCCGGAAGCAGCTCCGGCTTCCCCACTGCCACCAGATGCATTATGATTGTCCCGTCGGCGCTTTAAACTTGCACTAGTACTACCCCCACCACAACTGACACTACTTGTCGTTAATGGGATTGGAAATCTGTCCTGTGCATCGGGGTTGGACGACGAGGAGTGCTGTCTAAAAAAATTGCCTCTCCCAGACTCCCCATGTTGATGGCTTTGTTGTCGCTGCTGTTGTTCGTCATTGAATTCGTCCCGTTCCATCTGCTTTTGACGACGATGCTCTTGACGTCGTTTTTCCCGTTCGTAGTAGAATGTGTGGAAACCATATGTGCTTTCAAGTGGGTCGTTATTGTTGTTGCTCTTTGAAGAAGAAACAGGGTACATGGCTGGGCAAAACAAACAACGTCACACAAATTGCATTTCAGTTCTACTACACAAGATGTGTGCTTACATATGACACACAAAACAATATTGACCGAAAAATTGTACCGACACAGTTTTGTACTACTGCTACTACTTGAAATAATAAATAATGTTGAGTCGACTACATGTAAAATTAATAAAAGTGCGGAAATCATATTAAAACCATAAAAGCATCCATTTGTTCTGTGCATCTACCTACACAGCAACACTTTCCCAAAATGGGTGGAAAGGAACGCAAAAGAGAAAAGAGAAAGAATAATCATCCACAGAGAGAGAGAGAGAGAAAAGAATAGCAGTGGTAGAAACTCATTTTTTTACTGGAAAAGCTTAAGACCATTATTCACATCCGCAAGCATTACAAAAAAAGTTTTCTTTCCTAAAAAAAAGATTTTTTGAGTGATTCTTTTATGTGCGCACCTGAATCCTGCTGCTTTTGTCGTTCTTCCAAATCTCCCGAGGAAGCTGGAGCACCCATGCCTTTACTGTTACTTCCTTTGGGTCGATTGCTATTACCAGAATCACTGATGAGTCCACCGTTACGTTTCCTACTGCCACTGCTGTCGCCAGAGTCGATAGCAGCAGATGAATTATACCTCGTCCTTCTATTTCCTGTGCCACCGTCGAGACCTACTGCTGTATCATGAAGACCTGATGCAAAGATAGTAGGCTGAATCACAGACAGTTTTGATAAATTTTGTGCAGGCATCATGCTGTACACGCTGATCTCGTGATGGATGCTCACGGCACTCGTCCCTTCGTTGTTTTTCTGGTAATCTGGAACAAGATGAAGCCAAAACGAGAGCTTGTGTGCTCTATAATGACTCCTTACTCGAGGTCGTAAATCTGCGGGAGAAGAAAAAAACCAAGTGCACTAACAGCTATCACCACCGGAAATTTCTTTAAAATTATATGCTGTATCGCACAGGATGCTAGTTTATCATCAACGTGTTGGATAAAATATATATGTATAATAAAAGACCTAGTGTGTAGCCACTTTTGATGTCGACAACAAAATTTATATTATGCTCTATTCTCGTAAAACTACACACAAAATCGTACCAGCAGAGAATGGGTTTGCTGAAGCGTGCAATTAATATTATTGCTTGGTTATTACGCTTTCATAAAACGGGTCTAACGGGCACATACGTTTTGTAATAACTTGTAAAACAGCCGGACACAGTGGAATCAAACTTTCCTTCGAGCTCAGCAGACTAAATACGCGGTATTATTAGACACATTAAGCAAAACACTATGTTATTACGACGACGACGTCGGCGATGGTGGTGGTGGTGGTGGCGGCAGAGAGAAACCATACATTTAGTTGTGCCGGAAAAGGAAAGTGTACAAAGTAGTACAAATATAACAAGCAAAGTAATAAAAAGTTCGACGTTCCTTAGATAACGCAAGCCGCGTAAAATGGCACAAAAATACACATGGAATGGAAAACGTAAGCATTTTATCTACTGTTGTATTGATGAAGCTGGTTCACTGTTCACTGGCTTTCATTTAGTCCAGTGTCCTATATATGCCTATGTGGTGTATGTGTATATCTCTTCCTTCCGCAAATACCACGCAGAAAAGTGAAGCTGGACTACTGGTTGATCTGATCAAATTTGAGAATCTCATGTGGTGAAAGGATAGGAACATACATGGAATCGGGTTACACACAAGTTCTCTTGCAAGTTAACCAAGTTGAACTGTTGCTGGAAGACAGGCTACCTATGTTGTGTTCAATATTTATACACATTAGCGTCATACGGTTAACTTGAATAATGCATGTGTATGAAGGTATCAGGGGAATCCCTCAGCATTTGCTTTCCTCTTGTACTTTCACCACCTTTTGTTTTTCGAACTTGAGGGGAGAGAAAGTCTAGATGGTAATTTTTGAACAGGAAAAAAGTTATTAAGGAAAGTAAAAATGAACAAAAATAAAGGCCTGTAATAGTCTGTATGGTATATATGTATTATTGGCTCAGCATTATGAGCACACAAAAAGTTAGGTCGTTCAGGATGGAAACGATGGGTAATGTTGTCGAAAGTAAAGAAAAACATAGCATTCCTAATAGAGTAGAGATTCATTAAGGAACATGTTGCTTAGAACATGGTGGTGGCCTTATGCCTTTCTCTTTTACACACACTGTTCCAAGTGAAAAAAGTAGGGAAACGGCTAACAATAGATAAATGTATGTAGCTCTATGTAGATTTATAGTTTGAAAAACACTACTTGTGTACATTCACACTGTTTGAAGATGGTTTGGTTTGGTTAACTTACTTGTACCATCACGAATATTACAAAGAATAAGCGTTTGGAAATGCAGTGGCAGGTATAAGGATAGATACGTGAAGGCACGTAACGAGTCTTAATGTAGATGCTCACCCTGGAAAAGAAGCGAGCAGCGTAAACAACATTGAAAACAAAAGGCTTTTAAGGGATTTGTAATACATGACCAAAAAAGTGGCAATGAAGTCAGCCACAAGAACACGAAACAGAGGAAAAAACTCTCTTGATCTACGAGAGTGTGTAGACATAGATAATAACAAGTGGAGATAAAAGCATAGTAGCAGTAGATCTATAAAAAGTAGATGCTCCAGAATTACCAGAATGAAAGGAAGAAAGATGCTTCTAATTAGTTCAAAGTGAAAAGCCTTGTACAAGTGTTTATTTACGTGGCATATAGCATGACACTCTTATGTACGCGGTTATGAGAACGTTTATGCGTTTTTGTAGACATGCATGTGTGTGAAGGGTGGTGTGTGTGTGTGTGAGTATATTTCCCGGCGAATATTTACTTTTGTTTACACGAAGACTGTTCGCGTAACTTCCTTTTTGCCCAACTTTCAGATTCCCTGTCCGGTATACTGCTCCTTGTATTTTCACATAACTTTTCACCGTCACCATTTCCGAGGGCACACAAGCTTACTCACGTGGGTGAAGAAAGCACAGATATTTAAATGGGTGTATGATGTATGACCATTTTCTTTCGTTCTTATTTCATCGCTGAAACTTTTTAAAAAATAAATTACTGACAGTGAGTTACTCTCAGCACTGTTGTAGTGTAGTAGGCAAAACCACAATCCAGTCAGTGTATATTCTTTTGCACATTAAATTTTCTATTTATGGATACAAGCGGCCCGCTTAAAAATGTATTGGCATTTTTTGGTTTACAGCATAATGATGCCCAAGTGGCCAATTTCATATATTATTCAGAATGCGAAACAATCAAATTACATTTATGAGTGGGGAATACTTCGGTAAGCTGCAGAAGCAAAGAAATGGGATTATGTTTCTTCCAGCAGTTTTATGCTGTTGAATCAGCTTTTGCGTTTAATTATGTGGTCACGTTATGTACACGTACAGAAAAGTGGAGCAAGAGACTCACACACAACTTTTCATCTAAGATGCTAGAAGAAAACACTCGCTGTTGTTCAACGTTGGTTGTCGATTGTATAGCCCACCCAGAACGCATTTGCCGATGGCACATAATTTAAGGTACCTTTTTATTGGAGACACCCAAGTCATGGAAGGTTGCGTTCTCATTACCGCTAGACGACGATGGAATAATTTATCAACAGTGTGGGAGACGGGAAACACGAAGAAAAGATGAAGATAAAAGAGTTTTACGTTAACGACTTGTAGCTATTTTCACTCTGATAGCATCAATAAATACCTATACGGGAGAAATGACGAGAACAAAGATAAACTTGGATAAAAAAAGACTGCTATATGGAAAATGATAGGGAAAATGGAGAATGCCCAAAAGGATGGATAGATAGGGTGTTGAATACATACATCCGCTCTTGTGGGTAAACATGCTAAGAAATGCCGTTCGTGCTAAACACCTATTTGGAGAAACACCTTGAAACGTGTTGTGTATATATTGGGAAAGTATACACAGGAACAGGAATGGGATGCAGAGTAAACAATCTGACGAATTTTTGTAAACTTTACGAGAGTGGACTATAAATGAAAGGAGCGAGAAAACGACATGCCCGAGGTATCATACTGCAGCAAGGACAAATAAAGCGTGTGTTGGAAGGGTACAATTGTAATAATAGTGGAGACAATCATAAAGATAACCGTAAGAAAAATGTGTACACGGAGAAGCAAAAGAAAAAGTTTGATAATAACACTGTGCTTTTTTTCTCAGCCTGTCCGTTTGCGTATTTCATGTACACATAAACTTACCTAAGATGAGATATTTTTTATCAAGAGAGTCATACTCTGGCCATTCTACAAATATCGGTTTAGGTTGGTGATAATGATGATGATGTTGTTGTTGTAATAGTTGTTGCTGCTGCTGTTGTTGTTGTTGTTGTTGTTGAAGCTGTATGGACGAAAGTTGTTGGCGCTGTTCTTGTTCCACGGGTGTTGGTGCTAATGCTGGGAGATTGTCTCGGGACAGTCGTAATCGATTATCGCTAAAGGTGACTCCAGTTCCGGTTGCAAGATGTAACAACTCTTCTTCCTTCACCTCACTTTCATCTTTGACTTTTCGTGACTTCCCTTGCGGTCTTCCCTTGGGTTGCTGAAGTTGCTGTTGATATGTAGAACCAGTGCCAGCAGACACGGCCGAACCCATCCCTCCCCCAGTACCACCACTGTTCACATGAGCTACTTTCACATCTCCATTCGGACTTCTGCAATAAAAAGCAATGGTTCATGTTCATAACTATTGCCATCATAATGGAGAAAGTCGAACAAATCGGGAAGGAACGACACGTTTTCTCTTTCGTCGTCGTTCTCTCTCATTTGTTTCTGGCACACATACGACATTTATAATTGGGCTAGACGTTTCTACGATGAGCACACAGAACACATACCTTCACACACACAAGCTGGGAATTCAATGAATGCGGGGAATAAACGCACATCCAAAAAAACATACCACCGCCACCACCAACACAATTTCCACAGAAGCACGACTTTTCTCATCATAACCCTGTTAGATAGAGCTGCGTTGTGAGGCACCACTACCCCTAAACCTGTTTGCAGCCTTATTGATGGTGGCACTTGTCTATATATAGTCTAGTGTGCACGCACACATTCGATTCTTGGATAAAAAAAATAATGGTATGTTTGTTTTGAGTGCGAGTGAATCAAAAGACGATATTTTTTTTCTTGTTTTCTCATCCTGGAAACGAGCATCAAAGCATACGCTGACGATGCGTAACTATTCTACGTACTTACCCCGTTCATGTACCCCACTGCCACTACGATCTTCCCGTTGTAACATTAAAGCTCATTCCCTAAAGGTCCCAAATTCCTATTCCGTTCTCTTTACTTTTTCTATCAAAAAATAAAACGAACCTGCCACTTTTGGCAACCTCGATTCCTATTCTCTTTTTCAAACAACGTGACTCTCGTTTTAAAAATCCAATAGAGTGGTTCAACAAAAATAGCGATAAATGCAGCAACAACACTTGGAATCATGACCAATATCCAAAATGACGTCTACAGTCGATAAAAATATACATTATATTAAAACATAAAAGATCCTTCACGTGCACTGCAGTCGGACAAAATGTTTTCTGAAATTGCACGATCTTGGGTGATATAGTTTGTAAATCAATGAAGGGATATAATAGTCATCGCTGTGGGGGTTGCCTAGTTTGTGTGACTCTGTTTCTGGTTATAGTTATCGATTCTTAGAACACATTTGAATATTGTTTTTATTTTCCCCCTTTACTTTCGGGTAGTGTCTAATGCAAAGGGTGTGCTTTCCCAAGAGCTATTTTACGTTTATGTAGATAGCAGTCCCAATTTTCTACCCCATATGCATACTCCTTTCACTAAAAATTTGTAAATTTATGTGGCAGTTCGTGTTGAGCGCACATTTTGATCAAGTAATTAGCTACCTATTGTATGTCATTACGTATGGAGTAAGAGTAACCCACCATCACAGGGTATATACATACGTTTCTGGTAATATCACATATCCTAATAGTACATGTACTGCAACATTACCAGCAGCGATTTACTCGTGCAGACAAGAAAATTAAATTAAGTAATAATATCTGACAATCATTTTGTCCAAATGGGTTATTTGACGCCAGGCACAGTTTCTCCTACAATTTAATGGAAGTAAATGTTTTTTCGTTGATTTTAATGGCGCTCCAGAAATTTCTAACCAAGGGGCTACATGCATAATATGCAGCTGTAGTTGACGACTATGACATGCTAACCCGAAGAATATATCTGGCGTCGTCAGCTATCAAGAAATAAAGTGAGAATAATATACGTGTTTATGGCCTTAATTTCCAAAAATTATAATAAAGGTCTGGAGAGCATTATATAGATAAGGGATAGAATATGTGTATTCATTATTATGCTCCAGTCCCAATTGCATCTTAAATTTTGAAAAGCAAATAGGTACCTTGATTTAGTGTTATTGTTAGTGTCACAATCACATGAGGTGCAGCGCTCAAAACTTAAAAAATGCATTATCCCTGATCTTAGTTGTTTTTCAATGGCAGTATCTTTTGCCAGAGGAGCATCATTTGGCTATAATCATCAAAAGACATTTCCCTGCCAAGATTCTCAATCAGAAGCGAGCGCCTCATAAAGAACAGGCTAGCGGGCAAACTTTGTAGTCGATGATGAGAAAAACTGAAAGAGTAATAATATTTCAATGAGAAAAGCAAACTTTTACAAGTCTTTGTGTGCAGTCAATGAAGTTTTATTATTTTCTTTTCCGTATTATCGCAACTCGCACAGCAGCAGAAATAACGTTGTTCTTATCGAGCTCATACACGAGCAAAGTACCATATTCCTTTGTGTGTATCTCATATATATGATGATGTGCATGTAATTTCCAACCAGTTTCCCTTACATTGCTTTGTATTAACATTTGAACAAACGGACCGTGTACATATACTCGCTCCCAAGTGAAGCATAATGCTCCCAGGAAAAAGTTCCAACTTCTGTTCTGGCGAATGATGATACGAAATCAATGGCAGAAAGAATGTAGAATTATGAGAAATGAAGTCGATAATATTATCATATCACATTGGATAGTAAAGTTTACTTACATTATTGAATGTACACAATACCGCGCATACCGTATTAATACTTCTAAAAAAAGAACGCGCCGTCACATTCTAATAGTAGCGAGGAGGGTACTCACTCGGCGCATTCTTTTTTCTCAACAAAAAGTATGTAGTTATTACGATAAGACAGCGTGTTCCTTCCTGTTGACAAAGTCGTCTGACAAAATGCCAAACTGAAGAAACTACCATAATCATGGGAGAAAAGTTGTGCCCCACTACTTTTCTTTGACAAGAATCATATCACGTCACTTAGACATTGGAACATATACGTGCGGACGGTACTGAGATTTTCAGGTGGCTTCTCTCAATAGTTATCACCCTTCATTCTATTTCATTACCACATCACATATTAATCGTAATGCCGAACTATATGTCTAGAGAACGGAGAGGTTTCTACTAAGAGTTTGCTTTCCACCCTCGCCAATTTCAGTCCAACTTTTTGTTGTGATCCTATAGCGTCAGCAAGATGAAATTTGTGCCCAACTCGTGTCTTGTATCAAATTAGTCTTTTTGCTTACCAATTATTATTTCTCTCGTAAACGTTATGCATACACAGCAGCGTCGGCACTCATAAGAACGGAGCCATAAGGGTGGTTACACCTAAACCAATGTGGTTTTAGCGCTTTCGAACTACGTACCATTTTAGAGTCCACAAAAACAGGAGTTGTACACCGACAAACAACAGGGGATACAAAGTTAACATAATCCTTGTAGTAGGTAGGTATGCTTTATTACAGTGTCTGTGCATTCTATCATGGGAGTACCTCTCGGCTTACTCGAAAAGTGGTGGCAAAGCGCTTTTTTATAATGTAGCTTTCATGAAAATAATTTGATGTCCATAAAGCTATGATCATTTCTCATGGTCGAAGTCAACTGAAGGAAACATAAAAAATACAAAACCAAGTTTTATGGGTAGCATTTACTACGCATCTACAGCTAAAAACAGAGCGGTGTGCTTGTGTGTTTGGGGTAACATTTATATAATTTCGGGTGGTAGACAGAACCGGGTTGTTTATGTATTTATATGTATGTTCCACTTACCCCGTCCTAATGAAGTTGGCCCAGAGCTGCATTACTGTCGCGGACAGTTGCACCTCGTACCAAGTAAAATTTCCTGCAAAGAATCCCAGCCCACCAGATTTCTCTGTACGCTTCCTCAATTTCTCCTTTCGCAAAAGCAACTGCTGCTCTCCGGCAGGCTTTCCGGCTATGATGTCACTGGGCTTTGAGTGGAGCCCATTCTGCTGATCATCGTCGACATGGCTTGTAGCAACGGTGCCACTAAACTCATTTTCGTAAAAATACAACGGTACTCCAAAAATGTAAAGGAGATCTTCTCCATGAACACATCCCAATCTCTGCGTTGATCCAAGTGTACATTTTTTTCCACGGGGTCGATATTTTTTTGCATTTTGTGTATGAATGGAATGCATGCCAATGAAACATCAGGATGAGAGGTAGACACGAAGTATAGCGGTTTCATCGAGAATGTTGGAGGAATCGTTGCGTTCAGGTTCGTTGGTTTTAGTTTAGTTTTGTGGTGATGGCGTTGAATGGAACCGTTCGTTTTTAGATCCAGCAGCAGCACCACAGACAGATCATGCCAAATAAGGAGAAAAAATGCAAGATTAGTTTTCCCCATAAAAAAGATAGAAGCGTGTACATAAATGAGCCATTTTTACTACTGTATCATTTATATTATAGTCAAAATAGCCCTTCGGCCTGTCGTTACACGAGAAGAGGAGAGCTTTCTATGAGGCTTGTACATGTTTTGGGGTGACTACTGTGTGTGTGAGTAAAACAACAATATATACACCGCATAATGGAAGATTATGAGATGATGAGATAGCATTCCTCCTTTTATATCATGTGTGTGGCAAATCCTTTTGTGCTTATAAAGTGAAATGAAAACCGACCCTATTTTTTGGAAGCAAAAGCAAAGCTGGGATACGATGAACTAGTGAAATGTAATAAAAGTTTTCTATCGTTCCTTTTCCTCCTCGTAGTATTGTATCTTTTTCACAAGAAAAACTTAAACCAGAGACCACAACGACGACGACGACGCCGCGCAGGACGGAGAATATTAGAATGATCCCTTTTCCCTTTTTTCGTCTTTTAACTAAGCTTATCATCCTCGCAAAAAATATCGAGATGAAGGTTTCTACTTGTCCCTGTGTTCTTTGCAGAATAGGATCTCTTCACCTACATCCACTCCAACAATAGGATTTGTCCTCGCTAACTCCACTTTTGGTAAATACAAAAGAGGAGAGTCACATGATGAGAATTCTTTAAGCTAAACAGTAACTCATCCTTTCCACCGTGATCTTTTCTTCTTTCAGAATGGAAACAGATGAGAAGTGCATAATACCTAAGAAAAAAAGGCCAGAACTGTATAAAAGAAAGATGATAAAAAAGAGAGAGACCAACAAAAGATTACATAGGTTTTTTTCCGTTTCTTGATAATAACATGTAATATGATGATGAACAATCATTTTCTCCTGAAGCACAACTTACGTTCCTATATGACTGTAGCCACACTATTACTACTACTAATGCAATTGTGTATAAATGGCGTATTATTCAAGTTGTGCTGCTGCTATTTGCAGCAAGTATAACTCTAGTGAACTCATCGTATGTTTTATCTGCTGTAAGTGTGTATTCTGTTTGGTGCACTTGTTCACTTTGTATCCGGAAAGACCATTCTATTCTCTTGTAAGTAGCGAGTTTCTATAAAAGAGACAATCAAACTTGGGCTGCTCGTTTGTCCTAGAAATAAGATTATAATAAATAATCGCAATATTTCCAAAGAGAGTCAAATAACTTAGTTTCACAACAAAGAATGCTAGAAACATTACGGAGGAAAAATGAAAATCGTCCAAACGATCGCTCCACTAAACTAGAACGCTTTTTTTATTCTTTATCTTTGTTCTTCCCCTCCATCTTGAAAAGCTTCATAATCCTACTACTCTAAAGCATGTGGACAGAAGTTTGAGGCACGATTTAGAAGAATTCCTATTTTTGCATGTGCCAAGTTGTTTGCCGCAAATTTTCTACTTTGGTACGAAATGTACCGTGGTTTACCAGCAGTATCAGGCCCGTATTTTCTTTTACTTTAGTGTCATCTTTAATTATACACTGGCCGTCTGGACTAAAGGCTTTTGTTCTCCTACACTCTTATTGGCAGATAAATAATGAAAGAAACACTTATGTCTATTCTGTCTCATAAAAGTACACGAGAGCAGTTGACCATGTCGTGTTTCGCAAATGGCAAATCGGTGTAAAAGTTTGATAGAAAAATATGCCAGAGTATCAATATGCCGGCAACATGAGCTACACGAAATTCCTCTCTATAAATATTGGTCGTAGTAGGCGCCAAGCAGAGTACCCTGCTTCATGTCCGCCCTTGACGAAGAATAAGTTTTGAATGTTACCAACTTGTGTATGTATGTGCTTCCCATCTTTTCTGCAATGATGGTATGTTCCTGTAATCTTTATTTAATACAAAATACTGTTCACAGATCGCGGTCAAAAGATGTTAAGCATTATCAATAAAATAAAGTGCGGGAAAAGTGGGACAGTTCATCCATTTTTAGTTCAAAAGTTAGAATGAGATGGAGAAAACAGGCAATAGAATGAACCACGGGGTTTAGCAGGGAAATGGTTTGTATTAAGTGGGTGCTGGCACTACATAAACGGTGGTAGTATAGTTTTGTGGAGGTAAACGTATGTATCATTTTAGGTGCATGTGTGTTCCTTCCAAGATCCCGGTACCCCTAGTGCAAGTGTACAGCTATCAATTTAATGCGACGTAATAATAACAATAAAAATAATATTGTGCTACTCTGACTCTCTTTCTCACACACACACTCTCTCCGTGTCTCTCTTCGTCTTTTCTCTCCTTTCCTGTGTTTCAGCCCTTGAGTACAAGCTTAAGCTGCTGCATTAGCTTCGAGTGCTCTTGAGGCCAACAGAACTTGTGTGATGTGATGCTTTTGGGGGATAACGGACTGAGAAATACACTCTACGTGTTTTTGGTTGATGTGGTACGTACGTGTGTGTGTGTACTTACTCACTGTGAGTATATGGGTAATATATTATGCAACGTACTTGAATTCCGAACAAGTTGAAAACGGAGAGAGAAAAAAGGGAACGAGAGCATACGTGAGTAACAGGAATAAGAGATGATTGAGAAAAGGGAAGGAACAAGAACTTAAGAAGGTTAGTGTGCCGCTTTTTAGGAAAAAAGAAGCTTTTTAAGTATCACCCGAGCCTGGGATCTATTTGTGCAAATTGTGAAATACAAATAAAACATACAGTTTTAGAGTCTTTCTCCTGACGTTCGAAACAGTTTCCTCTTCTCAATGTTCCAAGGGTCAACGGTTTAGAGACATGGCGCATAAACAAAAAGGTTGTTGTGCGTTCGAATACAAGTTTCTAGCGAGAGTTTACTTTCTTTTACGAGTGAATTTGTAGATGTTGGTATGAAAGGCACATTTTTCTACTTGTGAAAATGATTTCGTGCGTAGGGAAAATCGCCGGGGTATAGTCAATTGAAAACAGCCGGAGATAGCATGCAATGGTAAGACCATGTGAATAATTTTAAAGCCTGCGATGGATGTTTTCTGGCACAAAGTTAGTACACTTTACAATGCCAATTCATCGCACGAGTACACAGTTTCGTAATTGTTGCTAGTTCGTTCACATGTCTGCTACTTTCTGTTTAAAAATAAAACTTCCATACTGTTTCGTGTGCTAATAATGAAATTATAATTTACCGCATTACAACAGTAGCCAGATGTAACATGAAGCCAATTTTTATCACTGTCAGGTTCATGGAGTAAAGTGGCTGAAGTACATAGCAACAAAAGTTAGACTTTTACATAAATATTGACAGAGGAAAATTTGTTGAAACAAACCCTAACTTTTCCTTTTCAATGATGGATGTGTATGTTCCGAAGTTGCTATGCTGCAAAAAAATCTTCATGAGAAATTAATGCCTCGGTTGTGATCATGCTCTACCTTTAAGGAACATTAGAAAGTCAAAGTCAGACAGTCAAACATGCCTGTACTTATTGCATAATATGGAAAGATCGTGCTCATTTTAAACACAGATAACAAGTTTAAATCATTGTATTCTAAAAATAGATGCAATAAAGAATAGATTTAGATATTGCCTGTTTTAGAACATTGCTTAGAAACAAAAAAATATTTCTTTACTACATACGGATTTGAAGCGATAAAAGCGAGGAAGTTACAAGGTGTCAGGTGCCATTTTAGAAAAGCAAAATGCGAAATTATGTAGGTGTTAACTACGAGTATTTGTACTGAAAATAGTTGATGTGGTTAGTGCATTTGCTCGTCTATATGTAATCGCAATAACCCTAGAGGAACAGATGGATTTCGTTCAAACTTTTATATAGCTACCTCGAGCCTAGAATATGTACCTGGCCTGGCGGTTAAGTATGGTGGGAGTTAAAGGAATAGGATTTCCCATTGTGTTAATGATTTATGGAGTTCATGCTTTCGGCGATTTTTCCAAAAGATGGATTACGCCATTTTATTTTTAACAGCAGTGATAAAAGTACCACAGTCTACGTATAGTTAAAAAATTAAATTTATCTGTGTATGTAATCAGACAACGTCAAACGTGTTTTAGGTGCTAAATTTTTTAAATTAATTTTGTAATATCAACGTTAGTTTACCCATTATACTTATATTCATATTCTGCTACGACCGTTGTAAATCGGTCTATTCTGCAAATATAAGGGCTGTATTTATTCCCCCACCAAATGTGCTTTACACTTATATTCCTCCAATTCATAACTTTTGCTATGCAACAAGCGAGATGCAGGGATGGTAATTTCCCGCGGTTTATAATATTATTTTCCACTGGAATGGAAAATAACGGAATTTGTGGAAAATAATGGCACTTAATGGCAAATAACGG
>JAHZNE010006290.1:0-19891 GCA_027744055.1 Callyntrura sp. NNG-2020
TATGTTAGTATAATATACACACATATATATAAATATATACATATGTATATATATATCGTTAGTGATGTTCAACAGGTACATACGTGAACATGTTGCATAGGATAGTAGAATTATCTTTTTTAAATACATCAGTTACAACGACGGGAAGGAAGGCTAGAAATATTACACGGAATATATCAGAGAAAATCTGGTTTATTTTTTTTAAACTTTTTTTCACTGTTCTCTACCTGCCTGCATGCATACACACATGGAGTTAACATGCCTTTAATTTACTATATAAATATAATAATATGATATTGCCATGCATTTTCTACAACTGAGAAAAGAGGAGGGCGACACATATCACTATAGTCGTCATAAAAGCGTCCATGAACTATGCCTTCCAGCAATTCAATATAAATGAACCGGTGGTTTTCGGTATTACCGCTTCACTTGCTATTGTAGCTTTAGAGAAATAATAATAACTGGTAAAGTTGGTGCGGTGTGAATCTTTTATAGCGTGGCTTTTTAAAAAAACTCATGTTATAAACTTTATCATATAATATAATATTCTTTGGCGAGTTTGCGTGTTGTATTGTCAGAAGTTAGAAAAAGACATTTTAATACGTAATCGTTGTAATATGCATACATATTATTCGGGTGAGTGTATTTTTGTAAAATTCGTGTTATGACTCAATAAAAATATGTAGCTTTTTAGATTCTCATTTTACGTTGTGCATGCAGGTTGCAGGTAGGTCGTTAAATTCTGATATCGATAAAAATTGCGACTGCTTAGTTCAAACAGCATGGATACTTTTCTCGCATGTTAGGAGTCAAATTACCCCAAAAAAAGTAGACAAAGTAAAGTTGTTGTTGGATCATCCCTTCACTGAAATGAAAAGAGTCAAGGGTAAAACCTTACAACAAAAATTAAACTGACTAAAAATATAAAAGTATACTCAATGCTGTCTTACATAAACGCACAGGTAAAAATGATGCACACAGGCACATGTGTATGTGTGTTTAATGCAGATTGCAGACACAAGGCGGTTTAGAGAAACACGTTGGACAGCACTGACGTATTAAATGACGCCTAGGTTTCTAGTTATGCTAGGGTGTATCTCAAAAATTACTGATTTAAAATTGGAATACGCCACAACAGTTCACTTATTATTTCAACCTTCATCAACCTGTCTTGTAGAGAAATGATTTGATGTACCCTTTTTGACTGTACAACCTGCCATATACAGCCGTAGTAAGTGATCATTGCATTGGAGCTGTTAGCGTTAACAAAAAAATATGAATAGTTGTGAGCAAAAATAATAATACGGATGAAAATAATTAGTTCTTATAACTATTAACAAGTGTTCTTATAGGATAAACCAAACGACTCACAAAATTCCATGTAAGCTTATAGTTTGTAGCAATGCGTTTACAAGAACAATGATTCTAAATATTTGTAGTTGTTTTTTTTATTTCCTCCCGCTTTGCTTTAACGCCAAGTAATAATAAAAATATATATGAAAGAGAATATATTATAGACGTGTAGGTAATAATATGAAAACCGAGGGAGATGATAAAAACTTAAGATTTAATTCGACCTTAATTCCGAGTTTCTCACAGTGTTCAGAGAGTATGTTTCTCTCCGTTCTGTTTGACTCGTTAGATTTTATCTGTCAACTGTCGACTTTCCATTCAACTCATCTTTCAACGCCGTCTTCTCATATTCTCCCGCTCCCGCACACAATTTTAATTTTAACCCAAGGATTTAAAAAATAGATAACATGATTATGATGCATTCCATGGTGCATTGTTAACAACTTATATAAGCTCACATTCTCATTTCTCATCGTGGATTTATTTTCTGTATCTGCCGTGGCATTTAATCATTTAAATTTTTCATTGGTGGATATATTAACCGGGCTTGCGAAGACGAGATCCCGACGGCATACCTACGATTCTATAGATAGGTGGGCAATAATAACGTTTTATTTTAAATGTGCATCAATACGATCAGTTTCTTACTTTCTAAATTGTAAAATTTCTGTTGAAAACATGGACGAAATAGATGTCCAAACCGAATAAGCTTTAAACTTGTGGACATAATCTCTAATGAAATTAGAGATTCGAGTAACGTGGAAAAAAATTGCTTTATAGTAGGTTGGTATGTATGCAGAATAATTTGTTCACGCACAATTACGGCGACCTGTACACACGGTGCCTGACGCCTGACCGGCAGCAGCAGCAATGCACGAATAAAATTAGAGGAATTTTGTCAGTTGTGATAATGTTGATTAGACATGGTCAATGGTTATATGACAATAACAGCAGCACTCCAACAAAACACAGGTCTCTCGACATTTATATGTTTACGAGGTTTGTTTGCACCGTGTTTGTACAATCATCTTTTTCGATAAACAAATGCGCATAATAATTAACCTACGAAAGGTATTATTATCAGGGTTTCCGTCAACGTGGACAGTCAAACAATATTGAGTGCTGCCATCAGGTCATCGTTACAATCTCAGCAATAAATAAACTGAAAAATAAATAACTACAACATGGATAACTCTCTCAGAAGCCGGTTGCATATCAATGAGGAAAACCGTAAAAATCAATCTTATTTGTTTCTTCTACTGTTACGCACCACCACAGCACACATTATTGAGGAGGTTTCTATCATCATTGCCGTGCCGTGATCATCATGATATGCAAACATACAACATGCTGATTTCGAAAATCACGAAGTTGATAAGTAGTTACCTTTTATGAATACCAGATGACCGTGGTTATTGCCATTATTATTTTCAACAACTGATGCAACATGTCTATACCTGTGTAAAGCGTAATGACTACCTGTTTCAATTCAATGAAGACGGTTGACTTAATTTATTTGGCTTTTTAATTAACATAGATACCTTCAACAGGCCAACATGTTATGATCACATTATCATAATCATTAATGCTATAAGACTTACTTTATTATGTTATTCACACGAGGGAGAAGACCATTCCACTCTGAATAGACTAATTTTTACTCGCGAAATTACACGAAAATACTCATTATCTGCTTCGAACGTTGGAATGGGGAACTTGTGTCAGTCATGCCTTCTTCATGACAGATTACCTTGAGTGTGAAAGTCTCCTCGGGTTCTAAAAAGCCGGAAAATGATGTCATTTCTGTACATTCTAACTGTCAACACTTATCAGTATCTTTTTCATACCTTAGGCAGGTTAGTGTATTTGTGAAGTACTTTGAAAAATGGGTAGGAGGAATATACTATTCAAAAATGTTCAACTGAGTCCATCCACGTAACCATCTACCTAGTATGTGTGATAATGTGGTAATTCTTCAACAATTCAATTACAAAGTGTGTACAAGGCACACAACGCATACTAACAACTTGCGAGAAAAAAAATCTTCCAAATTTTTGTTTGGCATCACGCAATAGTAAACAAGGTTTATGAGACTGAGAAGCAGCGTGACAATTTTATTCGCCTTATTGTCGTCCCATATCAAACTTGACAAGCTGGACAGTTAAGAACAAGAATGTCTTTTATATCAAGTCTCATTATAAGCACCTCGTATGTGACAAACATTGTACATAAAACCGTGACGATGTAAACGAGAGAATTTCACTCAGTACAGTCGTAAAAAATAAAAAAAACACTATAAAAGATTAGCAGTGACGAGAAAATGTAAGAAAAATCATTGGATCCCTTTCGTCTGTCTATTTTGCCTGTCATTGACGGTAGTCATGTTCACTTAATTCTCTTTAGCAAATTTCATGCTCATCTTTACTTTGACGTTTTATTATAGCTTTTATGACCCTCTTCAGAGAGAAACAAATAGAAACAGAGATTGCAGACACAGTACATTACATATTACAAAAATATTGCCCTTTCTGGTACTGCAATTCCGTCAAGAAAACGTAATAGTAATCATTACCTTTCGAGTATCATCATTAACGTACCTCTTGGTGCATGACTTGGCAACAAAGTTAAACAAACTAACTGCAGACGGAGAAAATAGGAAGAAATTTATAAAAGAAACAAGTGCTAATAGATTTTGATTGCTTCCAAACAGCTCATCTAGCCAATTTACTCTCTTATAAAATTATTAATCGACCAGCCAGTGCGTGTACTGACATGGAGTTTTACGTTCCTCTAACTTGTCATACGTGTCACTTCAATATTTGACTAATGCTCATGCATGAACCTTTGCGGTTTTTGGTGGTTGTAGAAAGCACGATACGCAGAAATTGTGCCAATCTGTCTATGCAGTTGAGGGAAGGACTATTAGCATAATAAAATGGTATGACAGTATGCAATTTCTACAGAAAAAGAAGGTAAAGCACTCTGCTAAACAAACCATTTTATAATCTTAATTTGAGTGCATACACGCACACACACGGATCATTGTACATTTGGACTTTACAGGTACATCAGAACATGTAATTAGGTATGCGAAATCACATGCTTACGAGTGGTTTTGTGCTGTGTGTGTCTGATAGAAAAGAAGCCTGTACAAGATTCCATCTCTCTAATCATACTAATCCTACACAAATGTAAAATATGCTACCTCATTACATGTGTTTAGCTAACCAACGACAAATAACAATTCTTTTTTTCTCTTCTGTTTCGTCCACAATGGCCGCAAAATATTTAAATTTCCGATCACTATTGCACCATCCTATCATTTTCCAATACTACGACATCATTATCTTGTTGATGCTTCTGTTTCAAAGAGTTCGAGATGGACGAGAAACATTTTCGGCGCGGTAGTTCACGCACTACACAATCTTTTTGACAACTGATTGAGTGAGTACTGTGCCAAAACAATGGGATGGTAAATGTAGGAGAACAATTGATCAAGAACGAAAAACCACTTTTTATTTTACCCGCCGAAGTCGACTGACAATTTGACTGACATCTATAACTTGTAAGGTAGACTGACATTTGATATCACTCCACTATTTTCTCCTTGAGTATCGATACCTGCATGAATGTGTCTCTATGTCTCTTATGAAACAACAAATACATAATATTTGGCTATTCAAATTCGAATACATGCTATTGTTAATCATGTACAACATTGAAAATTGCCCAGTCCTAACTGTTCGATCTATTCGAAGACAAGTAGGTAGCACATAAAACAACTTTTAAAAAATTTCAAAGTGCGTTTCAAAGTGTAACTTAATCTACTCCCGAAAACAATCAAGTGTGCAATATCATAAGACTACGGCACGGACAGCGTCTGGATATGTTTTCAATCATAAAGTACTTAATGTGAACCAAGTACAAGTCCGAAACTTGGTTGTCCATGATCTTGGTGACACTGACACCTCCATCGGGACTGAATGACTGATATTTATAGAAGGCGACAATTAAACCATAGACCTCCTTCCAAAATGTATATATATATAAATGTATATATATATATATATATATATACCGTGGAGCACATTCCTGAAGTAAGTTCGGTAACACGAATTTCTCGACGGACGGCCCCACAGAGTGAAATGACAAATCCAATATGTACAGTACTAGCATAAACAGCAAATAATCGAATGCATGTACTTAGACTAGTCATCACAGCAGCCAAAAACTTTGATGATGATGAGACACACAACGGACTTACGAATCAGGAGAGATAATACAAAATAGACACGAAAAATACAAAGTACATAATGATTATTGTTGCATTTTGCATTCTCTTTGGCTGCACATCTCCACCAACCGATCATTTTTTTTACCGGTTGATCCAAATCCTCCGGCATTGTTTTGTGTATGCATTATCTGTGAATCTCGTGAAAAAAGCCTTGCATACGTTGATACGTCTACACAAGTACATTTCGCAGGCAATATAATAGTGTAAAAGACAGGGGCAAACAGTTTTGTTGCATGATACATAGATATTTAATATTCTTCCTGCAAGCGTTTAAGGGGTCGATTGGCGTGGCAAGTTAGGGAAAAAAGTACACAAACAGTTCAATGAATTTTGCATTATCTTGAATCATTTTTTTTGTTACTGTAGCACGCTACACACCTGATCTTTAATGTGAAAATAACAGGAAAAAAACGACACAAGACGCAACCATGAGCATCTTCACGACGATGACGACATAACTGAATTTATTGTTTTTTTTGTAGATATCGTATAGATTAGCAGTTTGTGATGTGATTCAGCAGTGATAACGCGATTGCCATAATGCAATTGATGACTTTTTGTAAGGATCCTGTGAGACTGATTAACTTTTTTTCTCGACGTACTCTACATACGTAAATAGGCACAAGTAGCTTCTGCAGGCACTTAAATGAGTTAATGGTCCTGAATCACAAACGTGAACCTGCAAAGTTTCGTAAACGAGACCTAGCGCTGAATATTAATATTGGTCAACATGCATGATACCTACACAACCAATAAAAACCACCAGCAGCACAGCAACGTTCAGCGATTCAATTTTGATTATAATTGAACACCCAAGCAGCATAGGTATGGGATAATATAAAGTTATATAACGAAAGAATGCGCGCATATGTATTTTCTACGTTTTTTCTTTGGCGATGGTAATCATTCCTAGTCCCAGGGACTGAATGAGGAAACATCTGCAGCAGCCGCAAAGCAGCTTCAGAAAAAAAGGATTGAAAGCCGAGAGAATTCCTATTATACGTCTGCATGTCTAGAATCACGCCTACCCTTCTGGCGAAATATAATATGCTGTCTCAAAACGCGCAGAGAAAACAGAGCAGATGATTTTCTTTGGTTTTAATAGAACTGTTTAAAAAATATTTTCAAAAAGCACAACCACAAACGCCTCAAGTTTAATTGTTTTACGTTGCACAATAATGAACAGAAATGGAGTGAACGACGAATTTTAAATGCACAAAGGATGGTGATGATGGGATGGAAATTGTGATGGTCATTTGCACTTACTTAACGTAATAGCTCTTAAATGCATCTCTTTCTTGTTTGAATATTGAGCACATCAGGTGTATATCTATGTAAGTAAATGTTTATACTGACCTGTATCCATGGCAATAACGGTAAGCAAGTAGTCTGACTGTTTCTCTCTATCGAGAGCTCGATGAACCGTGATTTCTCCCGTGGTAGCATTCACCCTAAACGAGTCCTTATCTCCATCTTTAAGCAAATAGCGCATTTGGTAGACATTATTTGCTGTGTCCGCATCAAAGGCCTCCACGTACAGCACGGTCGCCGGAACTTTGTTCACGTTCTCACGAACATAGGCCAAATATGGAGAGTTTAGAAAGACAGGGGCCCTGTCGTTGATGTCGGTAACAGACACGGTTACGGTCGCAGTGTCGTAACGAACCTGAACAAAATCGGAGAGAAGGGAGCAAAAATATGTAAGAAATGAATACACAGAATTTGATCAGACAAGAAGAAAAAAAAACAAAACCATGCCGTTTGTTTAATATAGCTGGCTATGATAAACAAAATATCATCAGCCTTATCACCATCGCCATCATCATTTCATAATAATACAAAGGAGCAAAAATTTTGAAAGATGCCGACAGCGTGCGTAATCTTCCAATGTCACACTCGCATGTGAAACTAATGATGATAAATGAATGGTGTAATTGCCGTGTGGTATACATGATGTACATAAAGTAGCCCTCATTGTTATTAGTACGAGACCTCTCCCTTGATGGAGAGGACATGTACAAAGGACAATGTACGGTACAGACATACGTATATATATACCACTGCTTGCATACCATTAATGAGATGGAATCAACAAGATCAAATGTGTGTCATGCACGCTTTTATTATTTATCTTTCTCTGCCGATTGCAGAAAGGTTTTTCGTTCCTTTTAGTTTTTTTTTCAACTTACCATTTCTCCAGAGTCCTCCGCTTGAATTGTGAGCGTGTAAGAGCGTTTCCTTTCATAGTTCAGACTTTTAGCTAATCTTAGAGGTGACATTTTATTTTACTTTTTCCATTTATTTATTTCGACTTATGCTATATTGAGAGTAAGGTTAAAAAATGGCTAGGATGTTAAAAATTGCTGTCAGTGGTAGAGAGTAGACAGCGGAATAGGCCGAAAGTATGTATGATTGAACATTGCAATGTGTCATTTTTATGTTACGCTTGTCGTTTCCAAAAAAATCATATGGCGTTTTCTACATTAGTACCGCCACCACGTATATTTCCATCTGGTACTGAAGAAGGGAATCTACGTGATGGGACCTTTCTTTAATTTCTATTGTCATGACATGGTCGATGTGAAATATTTAGGTTTTGTTATACAGATAAAGATAAAGTCAAAATTTGCTGTTTTACGACTTACCTGAAGAACACTCATTCCGACGGAGGCATTTTCAGGTACAGCCGCACTGTACTGCCGTGAATCAAACAATGGGTCATGATCATTTCTATCCTGTACCCTGATGAAAAGGAGTTGATTAGCCGACTTGGATGGATCCCCTCTGTCCTTGGCAGTAATTTTTAACGTATAGTTGCCTTTAACTTCTCTGTCGACGTTGCCAATCACTCGCAAGAGACCATCCACAGCACCCAGAGAAAATGTTGACTTTTCATTATTGAGAGCATACTCAACATAGCCATTCCTGCCCTCATCCTCATCCACTGCCTTGACGGTATGAATGACGGAGTTGAGAGGAGAATTTTCCATGACAGTTGTCTCATTGGCAGAGATAAAACGTGGTGACTCATCATTTACATCCTTCAGAACAATACTCACCTGTGAATTGAACATCAGGCAACATTGTGTAAAACAAACATCATGCTTCCCTTACATCATATATGTAACGTAAGTACACAATATTTTTCAAAGACAAAGGTTAACTAAGTCATCAACATCTGCTGGCTTTAAAAATTAATGACTCTTTTAAGGCTTGTTTGCCTACTCCTTCTAGAACTAATTATCTAATGACGTGTACCTGTCATCGTCAAACTTTTATTTGCATGCATAAAGGATATCAGTTATTAACAAGTTAAAAAAATGTTCATGCACCCTTAATGTAACCCTTATCTCTCATTTATGCATTCCCATGATGGGGGTACGAAATGAGGTTTTTTCTCGGAGAATTGTATTATTACAACAGTTTAGAATACGAAACGATTATAGTTGGTTGTGTTTTCGTTTTCAAAGAGGGTTTGAGATAACGTATCTACTCTAACTATAGGGTCAACTACCATCGTGTCAAACGGAACTGACTTGGCTTTAAGGGCTCAATCTTTACGTTATGAGGAGGTACACAGTCAGAAAGCTAAGGACACAATAAGGACTTAAATATCCTTACAGTCACAGCAAGTTAATTACTGCTTTTGTCGTTTATTACTTGGATAGTCCAGGATCGACATGGTTACATGTACACGTGCAAACCCAGAAACAAATGTAGTCGTAGTTTGCTTGGGTTTTGGTAGGTTAATCGGATGGCGTTCACAAGATAGATAACGATAAACAAGTTGTGTTGTGGCTGTTGTGAGTGGTGGTATCATATCCCTCATTCCACTTCCACTTACTATTTGTACACACGTGTCGACGATACAATTTTATGCATCTTTCTCTTCTCGTCGTGTACCACCGTACCAACTCAACGTGCATATTGCATAACGAAATAACAATTGCGAGCTCACGACTTTTTTCTTGACACAAGCGATGACGGGAACGAACGACCACGACAATTTCTATAACACGAGTACATAATAATACTAAAATAATAATTACAACTAGATTTTTCTTAAGATGAATAGGTAGCGCAGATGTAATAAGACCTGCATTTATAAAACGTCATCGAAGTAAAAGTACATTTCAATGTGTTATGCAATCAAGTCTCTCGTAGGCAGCTGTTGTGCCAAATTTGAACCTTGGTTCCATTTCAAGTTAAGTATAATAAATGTGGGGTAAATACTGTCAACTGTGTAAATAGTAAATGTGAGCTTCATTCCGGTAGAACAAACCCCTCCAAGTAATTGGTATAAAGTAAACGTATGAGGCCATAGGAGTGACTCTGCGTGTACCGAATTTGATTTAATGTTAGTTGGTACGTTAAAATTTTGCATGATAAATTTTTAAACTTTGACCGTAACCTTCCGGCCGGCCGTGCTGTACTACCTGTGCGGTGCGCTACCTAATAATGAAGATAAGTAGTCGCTGCTAACTAACAGGCTGTTTATTGAGACCGTGTAGTTATTAATGTACCTAAAAGTACTCGACAAGCCCAAAATTGCGAAGACTTTCTTTTTATCTTTCTACTATTACATACACCTGACAAAGCCGCAGAAATGGTATCTGGTATCCCAGGAATTGTTGAAATGATTGTATGCAAAACTGCGGGAGTACTAATTGCACAGACACCGACAACACTATATAATCGCATTCACAACTAGTTGTTAGAATTTTTCGTAATAATACGTGGAATGGAATGATGAAGTCATTTTTCTTGATTTTTTTGAGAACTGTAACGACATAAAAACCTTTAAGAGGTTTCAAAATATGTAGTAGGACAATTAGAAAAAAATAAGCCTTTTGTAAACGAAATGTGGGTTTACGATGGCCATTTCGCCTTGAGCATATTGCACGCCGCCGGTAGTGATGCGCACCATAAAATCGTAAAAGGACTTTAAATGGTTACGCATAGCTCCGAATGGCAAATGGATTGCCGATTGATGAAGAGGCGCGACAAATGACACCCCTCATGGACGCTTAAAAAATAAAATCGCCTTCCCCGAGACAGAGGTTGCCCCGAGATAGAGTAAAACTCTGAAATTCGATTCCTTCACTAATATTGTGATGATAATAAAACAGACGGTACCGTAACGAAGAATGTTAGGAGATTCGTATTTACACTATCGTAAACTTTTTGTCTTATACAATTAGTTGTCATTTCAGTACTTGGTACCGGAAATTTTGTTGAAATTTTGTTACCTATGTTTGTACGTTCAACGTAGTAATTAACAGCGGTATATTTTGTTTTTAAAAAGAAAAATTAAACTTACCTGGACGCTGGAGGATAAAGGATTTACAGGTGCTTTGTCTGTTGCTGTGACAATGAGTTGGTAGGTCGGTTTCACTTCACGGTCCAGTTGCTTCGTGGTGTAAATAGTGCCATTGTCATTGATTGCAAAAACATCATCCTCGTTCCCTGATGAGATCGTATACCGGATTTGCCCATTGAGACCTAAAAGTAATTACAAAGAAAACAATGTAATAATAACTAATAATAACGCCATAAAACCAATAATAGACCTGTTGTTTACATCAATATTGCATTGATTCTACCGAGAGGCGAGAGAGAGTGGCGTCGTCGCACGTCCAGTTGGCTTTGTTGATATTTTGTGATTAAGTCATATGGTAATCTCATGTACGAGAGGGTGGGAAATGCTTATTTTTAGAATATGCATTGAAAATTCCATGGGCGTGACAGACTATTACCCTCTAACTGTTATTATTCCTATTACTATCATTCCGTATGTATCTCTTAGTTGAGGTGTCCAAGTCAAAATACAACCCTTTCCTCTCAACCCACCATCATCACTTACCTCATAAAAATGATAATTGCATTATCTTTTACTCTTCTTGGTCTCCGTAGTTCTTTTAAAAGCGTAATTCAAGTAGTAGCCATATATGTTTCGGTACTAGGCGGTAACATTTTGCTGAGAAGGGGACGAGAAAAATGGAATATTGTAACAATGAGAATGAGAACAAATGATTTGTTACCTGAGTCCGCATCGGTGGCGCTCACTGTCAGTACAGAAGACCCTTTCGCAATGTTTTCAAATATCTCTTTGCTGTAGCTCAGGGGATCAAATATTGCTAGTAAAAAGAGAAAAGAAAATGGAAAATCTTAAGCCATCATTTTCTATATATAAATTTGAAGTTGAATACCTATTACAAGTTACATGAATCATTTTGACGTTTGTGCTGAATTACAGATATTAGTGTGTGCAATGCAAAAACAACCGCTCCAAATCGCAATGAAGCAAATTACTGCACAAAATAAATTGTTTAATAGTGTCCGAATAGATGAAGTACGATGGTTACATACTTTTATGTGTAATATGTATGTTATATTGTGTGTATAGGTACGAGTATAATGTGTATAATATACATGTATTCATGTACGAAAACAAGAAGGGTCATTAAAACTTACGAGCATTATCATTCAAGTCAAGAACATTGAGATAGACCGTAGTGGTTGACGACAAACTTGGCACACCTGTATCATGAGCCTGAACCACAAAAATGTAATGTTGAACCTAAAAGAAAGAAAATGAACGAAAAAAGTGTGAAAGAGCAATAACATTAACACTCGCGATATTAAGATTAATTCTAAAAGCGGTTTTTTATCTTGCATCTGTACTGCGGTGGGTTTTACGAATAATTTTTCCTGTCGGGTAGTTGTAAGGTTTTGCGTAAATGTACGATTGAGCCATATAAACACTTATTAATTGCAAACATATCCACACAGACGCAAAATAAAAATACAAATAGAACGATATACTTAATGAACCCTCTGCCGCTGCAAAGGTCATAGAGTTGAAGTCAATAACAAAATGACATCTTACGTTTTCATAGTCAAGTCTCGACGTAACTGTGAAAACGCCGGAATCTGGGTTCAGGGAGAAAACATCATCGCCCCAGTCGGACAGCACGGAATATATCACATGCCCATTCACCCCTTTGTCAAGATCATGAGCTTGCAATTTGCCCACTGTGTGGCCAGGTAGAACATCCTCCGAAACGTCAAATGAGTATGCAGGTAAGCTCCAAGTTGGTGGGTTGTCATTTGTATCCGTCACCTAATTTGTTATAGACAAGATGCAAATTTATTACTTTAACTCTTCGTGAATACATTAACTACTTTCCTCCCTGCCATGGGAAACAATCACTCTTTTTTCTTATTCGCTGTATATCATCTCTTTCTCGGGCTAGAAAAAAAACTGCAGGTACCTCAGGACAACGAGGTGTCTCAGTTAATATTATCTTTCAAAGAAAAAATGTTTATATTTCACGTAAATGATTAAAACCACGGTAATTTGTCCTTGTTGAGCAGTTTGCCATGAAAGACGGTATCCACTTGTTAGAATCTTTTATTCATACTTTATTTTCTTGAGAGTATATATACCCTGAATAAAAAAGATAATTTGCAAGAGAATGCACACTCTTACGTGACTTAACGGGCAAGCAAATAAATCACACTCGGGTCTTTCGCTGTACTAGAAGTTGCATTATACTTTGTATGCTAACTAAAACTAATCCTTTAAAAGCAACAGTAACTATCGTCGTCATACATATTAAAATCGTACTAAGCATACCATAATGACGACGTTTCCATTCGAGTATTGAACTCCGTCACTGGCACGGACAACAAGTCGCCACTCCTCTTGCTTCTCTCGGTCAAGTGTATCCACAATTCGGAGGGCACCACTGGAAGGATCAATCTCGAATTTATCATCATTCCCCTCCACAATCGAGTACGAGATAGAGCCAATCGTGTCAGGATCTGAGGCTTTCAAAACGGCAATTTGCTGTCCAACATGGGCATTTTCCGACACGGTGATAGTTGTCGCTTTCGTCGATGGCCAAGTTGGGGGACTGTCATTTTTATCCAAAACTTGAATTCGTACCTATTGAATAAAATACAGAGAAAATTGAATAAACCGTTCGTCTTTCTTGTGTACTCACTGTTCACTGAGCGATCATCGATGAATACTTTTTCTCATATATGCCCAGTAGACATTTCCACCATCACAGCGCCATATATACAATCGTCACGCTACACACAGTTAAATAATAACTATATGTTGTAATAAAGGATACAAATATGGAAGTTTCATGTGGGGACGTATCATTTAATCAGACAATTATGCGAAAAAACATCCCTACACGAACCATTGACTTACTATTTTCAGTATCTAACATCATTTTATTTTGAAACCAACAACAACAACAACATTATGGAGCATTCGTAAAAGTTACATGCCTTCACGACATTAAGCATTTACCTTTACGTCATTTTAATATTACCAATGCCATGTACAAATATTACAATTTACAAACCACGTTCTACTTGTGTGCAACACTTTAGGAGGAAACAAGATAATTTAGATTAGATTCGAACGAGGGATGCATTATAATATAGAAAGAAACTATAGAGAGACGGTGAGAGAGAGAGAGAGAGAGAACGCAAATCATCAGCGTTTCCACTAAAATGCCTTCAGGTAAAAACACCTTTGCTCCGTTCAGGTAGAAGTTTGGTAGTATCAGTGATGGTGGTGGTGGTGCAATTGCACTTTTATATCATCATGATTCATGATCACCCTCAGAGTGATCCATCTTTATAGACAAAGCCAGAACAGTAATCCATTTTATAGATGGTTTTCAAATTTAATGTTATGTAAAATAAGTGATTCATTTGTGCATGGCATTGTTACTCGATGATATAACAGCCTATTATAAAAAAGTTTCCTTTTCAGCATGACAAACGTTATGACAAGATTTTGTAGTTTATGAAAGGAATTCGTCGAATTCTTTTTGATTCTTTTTTTTTCTTTCAGCCAGGAGGATGATTAACAGAGAGGGAGAGAGAGAGAGGAGAACAGGAGGTCGAGAGTGGGAGAGAGAAAAGAAGTCAGCACAAGACAAGTTGATCATCCAGTCTTAATCAAAACTAACCACCTTACACAAGTAAACCTACAAAAATGCTTGTACATTACATACCTACGTCAAGTTTTTTTTCCTCATTTCTTGTAACATCTCCGTTCTCTTTTTGAGTTTAGCCTGAGTTGTCGTAATGGAACCTTCCGATAATTCCGAATAGATAGATATACATATATAACAACATTAACATGTACATGTGTGGAAGTGCCGTGTGTGAAGACGCAACAAAGCGTATGGCTATGTAGTACTAATAATTTTGCAAAAAACGTCTTGACAGATAAGATATTACACTAAATCTTTTAATTGGAATTTTAACAAGTTGGGTGAATTAATGAGAAAAAAATGGTTATAATACGGTGGATAAAGAGCACAAAGTAGTAACAGTGGTAATATTAGTAACAAACAACACCTGATGAATAGAATATTTAAATTAAAAATTACTCGATAAACATTTTTGCGGGAATTAAGTATCCTTCAGGGTGTTAAGCGGAGTTGAAGAAAAGTATTTTACAGAGTGTTACAATGGCATTTTATCATTCCGCTGGGTAAAATCTTGTTTTCGTTTGTCTTCTTGTCACTCAACACTTGAGGGACGAGCGTAACATGAACAAAAAAATGGACTCATTTTGAGACGTAGGCATGTGTACAAATTCAAGGAGAATTTAAATAATATTTTCATATTGCTTTCCTTCCTTCGTAAATCGTTTTTATCTCTGCGCTACGTCTCATAAACTTGCCTGCCATCATTTCACACTATATATCTCCTCTTGATTAGTGAACACGGTGTATCTTTTCTTTAAAAAAAATAAAAAGTGCTCACTTTTTAGCTAGGTAAATCTTTAATGTATCATTCACTCACAGCACATACACACAGCATATACGAGTATACGAAAGAACACACGCAAACGAGTAAGGAAGACATGCATATTCATGTATTATTATTACTCAGAGACTCAGAGATATGCAGTGCCACTATTACTGTTATGAATATTTATTGCATTTTGTTTTGAGCAATTTTTCGCAATTTTCCTTGCGAGACGAGCGGACGGTAGAAGAGAAGACGGGTGGCAAAGATATAATTTTTGCAAGAGATAGTAATCAACGGCAACAAAATTAAGAGGGACATCATCCTGTTTGTTTGTCTGCCAAACTTTTACTAGTTTTCTTTTTCATACGTGCATCTATCTACCAGAAGACAATCCGTGTTTTACCATTATTGCTGCACACAAAATGGTCATCCACCTATTTTGTCAGTTTTTGTGGTGGTGCGTACAACGTAAGCAACGCGTTCACTGACTGTACTACCATCATCAGTTTAGATCAAAAGTTTTTTGACATGACTGTTATTAATGTAGTCAAATAGATACAATAATAATGCATTATATATGATTATAAGTAGGATTTTTGATCAATAAGGAACGCCTACCATTTCCCATAAAATCACGACTACGACGAGTATACAAGAGGCAAGCATTATTAGAGATGAGCAAAGTGCAATAAATGCAAGTGGTTCGACTAGCTTTTTTGGCCACAGCGCTTTTTTACGAACAAATAGTAGGTCAGTATTTAAACCAAGTCAAAACATATTCGTTTTTTTGAGTGTGTACATACGTGCAACATTCGATGATGATTAAATTATGCATGTGTATGCATAATGCGTGTTTTTCTTTTCCGTTTTTTAAAGCGTACGCTCGCTTGCTCGTGTCGATGATGCGATTTACCTGTTTCCTGATTTGTTATGTGGGAAATTTGTTTTCTGATATGATAATTATTGTTAATACACTTAAATCTACTTCTTTTTTGTCTGCAATCAGCCGAGGTGAGGCGAAAGGTGCGTTATTTTTTCATGATAGTAACCAATTATGTTTTGTGATAGTGAAAGCCTGTGTACTAGTTGTAGCAGCAGATGTACAACGGATGCTAAAAAATCAATAGGCACATTGTCTTCTGACAGAGTGGTTAGCTGTACGTTGCGTACAAATTAGTTGAACATTAAGACTAATGTTAAAATCGCACACTGCTGAACAATAATAGGCTAAAACGTATGTTGTTGGTGGAGGAACCGACACCGAAACTTGCAAACCATCGCCATCATCAAGCGCCTCACCAAATTGCTACATACAACATAACAAACACCATCATGTCCTTTAGTCCGCACCCTCCCAACAAGTTCAAACGCTTTGCGAGATGGTCAGTGGTCAAACTAGAATAGTAGCCAAATTTTATTTTTCGATGTATGTAATATCGTGATGTGATAAAAATCCTCTTACCCCTACTATCATTATTATTTTTTATTGTTCTTATTGCAATTACTTATTAGAGCGGATTACAATGGAGCATATTCCCTCACTCTTCAT
Source organism: Callyntrura sp. NNG-2020 (assembly GCA_027744055.1). Classification (NCBI taxonomy): domain Eukaryota; kingdom Metazoa; phylum Arthropoda; class Collembola; order Entomobryomorpha; family Paronellidae; genus Callyntrura; species Callyntrura sp. NNG-2020. The sequence goes on from JAHZNE010006290.1 coordinate 16,992, forward strand.
TCGGACTGCATCCGCTTAAAATGCTATTAAATTTTTAGTCACGCGCAAATTTGATCTTTAGCTATGCCCCTGCTCATTAATTAATAATTAAGATGGTTTTCCTACATATTATCGCCATAAATGTATTTGCATATGTACTTTAAGAACGCCATTTACTTTCCCTTTCTTCTATTAGGAGGGGCTCAGGTTGTGCAACGCACATCATTTGTACTTTGTCGGCTGAGCGGTAATAGAGCAGTTAACTTTCGACGGTTTACACTCGTTGCCTATCTAGTGGATTGGTAAGGAACTCCTTAAAGCAAGCCTTATAAAATTGTGAGTTACGGTGTTTATTTATTAATAATTCATTTTATATCAGAAGCAGAATTATGCTATGATTATCATCCAGTTCAATCGTACGTGTATCGAAGTATGAAATAAATGAAACACTTTCAACTTAAAAATGCCAATGTTTTAATCAAATAGCATATGCATCAAAGCAATTAATATGAATAATCATTTATTGTCGTGAATGCCTCCCACAACACGACAATGGCTGCGGTATATTACCCTGTAAATATTAGCTTAGTACAAGAGTTGAATTGAATTCTTGAAAAAAAATATGTGTGCTTATGCTTAGGCATGTAAAGTGAAGGGTTTGGGTGGCAAATCAGATTAAAAAGGGGAATAAAATATTATAAAAATACAAAATCCTCCTGTCATGTCTGCCTTACAAAAAGCGTACAAAAATTTGATTCTGATGTTCACAAAAGAACCGGTAAGTCCTTCGTTAATTTGTTCTATTTATCTGCGGAAAATGGATATCACTGCCGCAAATGTTTTTTTGAGCAATATAGGTAGTCAGCAGTCAGTCATCCAATAGCATGCCGCGACTTGCTTTAGGTACACCATGTGCCAACAAAGTCCACAAATTAAAAAATAATAACTACTCTACCTTTTATTGTTGTTTTGCTCAGGCATAGATGTATAAAAACCTACAATTGTTTTTTTATCAGTAAAATTAGAGATTAGATTGAACCTATTTAATGGCATAACATATGCGAAAAAAGAAAGCTTTCGTAATTTAGTGTTTGTGTAGTAGAGAACATCGCGCCGTTCCCGTCATTTTCATTTCAGGACTCCCTATCTCCCTAAGAAGAAGAAGAAAAAAAATTAAGTGGATGTGAAGACTTTACTTTCATATTTCGTATTTAGATGTTTCGCTAAAAATGGCAAAAAACTGAAAATGATATAAGATAATACGTAATAATAATAATACCAGATATATATAACATCACCAGCACAACAAGTCTCTAAAGCTTGCCTGCCTTTCAATCCATTAGCGTGTTGTTAGCATAAATGTGGACTCCTCATGACGATGATGATGATGAAGGTTATACAATAATATGCACGTATGCATCGCAAGTAGTTATCGTCGTTGTAACTAACTACACTAACTAACATTGTGGTAAATATAATATGCCTTCGAGACTCGAAGGCTTGTACATTTTTTTCTATCGAAGACGGAGACGGCTTCACCCAACTCAACTCAGCTTATTCGGCTCACCGTCAGTTTGTTCTTTTTGGTCTACCGCTACCATTATATAAATCAAATGAAAATATGCTTGCATGCAAGTCCGTTGTATTTATAATATTATATGCTGCTGAAATAAATGGCTGTTATAATGCACCTTCGGCAATTTTACAATTCTTGCCTTTTTTCTGTCTTCCTCGACGTTGTTGTTGTTGTCAGTGTTGTAGAGACGCGGATTAATCTCTAATAACATGGTGAAGGAAAAGGGATTTTGCACACAGACAACAACAATATCAGACGAAACTTTTTACTATCTAAACATCTAGTTATTCCTCGTCTTCTGCCCCTCTGCCAGTCATCATTTATTCGCATTGGTATGGCAAAATCATACTAGGTGCAATAAATTAAAACAAAATATATAATAATGATAATCTTGCTTGCAAACTGTCTCTCTCGCTCTCTATCCCTCCATACACACACACTCAACTGCGGAAGAGGGCAGGTTGGTTGGTAGGCAAAAGTTATGTAGTTTTAAAAGTCTATAGAAACGTAAAAGAAGCTCTCTATTTTGAAAACCTTTTAGTGGAGTCCCTCAACAATAAAATGCCATGCTCGATGCTCCTCGCTGGCAGAAAAAAATACACGTTTGCCTGTCTGATTTCTCTACATAACTTTGGTTTAGCTAGATATAGGTTTTCGTTCATGAATAAAAAATTGGGCTTTGGAGATAGATGTAGGTGCGCATTTTTTACAATCGTCGTTCTTATGAAAAACCATTATTATTATTAATTATTATTATAAACATGCCAATATTTCTGATGGGCGATGGAAATACATTGTGTACATTTATTTCCTATTTCCGTACTTCGTCGTCGTCAGCATCATCCCCATTTGAAAGCAATATTTGCAAAAGGAACCACAGAAACTACACATTGAACTAGGGGATTCACGGATACTACAACGTCGCTCATAATTCGTTACCACCATTAAAAGTATGCACGTACACTTACAAAATCACCACCAACTCAAGCAACCATTTTTCTTTAATGGTACTTCGTCTTGTCTATCTGCCAGATTTGGAACAGACGAGCGCGTTCATCATCACATACGTATACGAAGACGTATAAATGATCCCATTCACCTAATGTAAATTACCGAGTTTAGCAGGTTTTTTCCTTTTTGCTATACTTTATTAGTGATGGGTCAAGTCGAATCTCATCATCACGATATTTCATTTCAGTGCACCAGAAGGAGACGTAAGAGCACCTTACAAGAAGAATGATACGCGCTCTGTGACGAGCTTCCCTGCAGTCAAGCAAATGCCTATGTGCCTGTACATGTGTGTGTGTGTGTGTGTGTGTGTGTGTGTGTGTGTGTGTGTGTGTGT
>JAHZNE010006291.1:0-12814 GCA_027744055.1 Callyntrura sp. NNG-2020
ATCACAAAACTACGTGTCATAAGCTACAAGATGTTCATTAGATAAATATATGTAGAATGTAGACAGACTGTTAGTGTAATGGGTGTTGATGAAGCGACGAAATATTTTCGAATTTCGTGAATGAAACAAAAACAACTCACGTTAGGATACACGCATTCCCCGTTTCTCCGTTGTTGCTCTTTATCTTTCTGTCCCTATCTTTCTTCGCGTATCTGTATCAATAGTCAGATGTTGACGAATTCCAAAGAAGAACCTACGTTTTGTGGTTTTTTTCTTTTGTCGTGCTTTTAATTTCACTTCGTGCTGAGTGGTTACGTGTAAAACATGGTTATATACATATAAGTCTTTTTTTAAAGCGTTTTATAGAAACATTGCATTTCTTCTCTATGTATGGTGAATGATATCAAATTTTCCCGTGTATTTTCTTTTGCTGCTCATCCAAAGATGCGCTCACATTACTCATTAAATATTCCTGGGATGGAACGAATTTGATAGCTCCAACAACCTAATAATTTGTGTATTAGGTTTCATTTGTTCCAACCAGAGAACGTCAGCATATATTCAAATTTTTGTGAGATTAATTTTTATGACGTTGGAAGAAAGTTGCACGACCTTGAAAAAGAATGAACGTATGAAAATATTTTAAACAAAACTTTAAAAAACAAAAAATGATCTACAAACAAAACTCTACCATGACCATTAAGGAAATTATCTAGTTGGCTCTTCTAGTCTTCATGTTATCGAGGAAATAAAAACCATGCATCCTTGGCCGGACAACTGGCCGGTCAGCCTTGGCCGGTTAGACGTAAATGGCTAAGGAACGATAACGCCCAATATTGTACTGTATCCTGTGACTGTGATAACCTTGTTTCGACATGTTCTCACAGAAATAATGACACAGAATTCCTCACCCAGGAATATTATGACGATGAGCTCAAAAGTAATCAGAATAAAAAGACATACTACACGCCAAAGGAAATGAGCTTATAGCACGTCATCATAAGATTAGGTTAATGTTCTGCTAAGCAAACATTTTGCTGAAAATAGCCTTGTTTTATTGCATCAATGTCTTTACACTTCCACAGACACACACATACACAAAAACGACGACGGCATCCTTTTTACTACTCGAGGCGTCATCATGATTACCGTAATTCCCGTAAAAATACAAACCATCTTCTTCGTCAAAATCGTCCCTGTGTGAACGTGTCTGGTTTATTTTCTGAACAAGATAAATCAATTAAGTTTCCGCTTCCAACTACTTCCCAGCTGTAAATCTCTGACCTACTAGCTTTAACCATTACCGTAAATTCTTTATGTGGTATACGCTGCACACACGCGTATATTCACTTATATATGCTCAAATGCGATCTCACACGGATCAAAGTTTGAAATCCCAGAAAATCTACTACGACTATTTACTACCAGCACGTTGATGATGGACTATACTTGAGTCGTCGTAATTTGTTGAAATCACTGTAGAGCACAAGCAGCATGTGTGTGTGTGTGTGTAAACATGATCCTGTTTGGTAGGACTATAACAATTTCATTCTTTTTTTTTGCAACCCCATCATGGCTCTGCCATTTTCGCTCTTTCCATTCTGCATCTCTTATAATCGTTGCACTCACCCGAAGAATGTAAAATTTGATGATGGCATTGGAAATATCTGACTCTCGTGCGGGCGTCTGCTGTTGCAAGTTGCGCAGGAATAGCACTTTTTTCAATGCTAACCTAATCGCATTCTTCTTTTTCTCTTTTTTCCTAATCAAAATCTTTTTTCCGTGTTTCTTATGTATGCAAATGTTGACGAATCATGAATCAGTCAGCCAAACACACACACACACACACACATACATACAAGCATTTGTGCAAGGCTCCGTAGAGCTCGCCCTGGTCGGGGATGGAATTATTGATGAAAGTAGTAGCAATTTGACACTTTTCCAAATGATACAAAAGCAGGCTAGCCACTTCATTACGTCGTAGTCCCAAATACATACTACAACCTTAGTGCCGGCCTGTGAATACATTTCATGTTACATTTCTGCACGATGATTTTTTTTTCGAATCGATTTTGATGTTGTTGTTGATGATGATGATGGCTCTTGTAATGGTACGAGTAAATGGTAATGATCATGACACCTGGTTTTCATCTCCCTACATTATATGAAGAATGGTAAGATATTTTAGAGGAGTATCAAGCATGTGAGGTTTAGCACCCTCTTCGTGTGTGTGAATGTGCGCCTGTGTGTTAGATGAAGCAAGCAAGAAACTTTTTAGTAGCTTGTTTTGCATTAGCTAACTGCGTCTATAACTATCGTACTGAACGGCTGTGATGTTACATTCCGGAGGACATTGTAATATTATTTAATGTTTATAGGTAATTCACGAGCCGTTTTGATAACGACATACTCACACAGAAACAGGGAAATGGGCAACTGAAGAAACTGATTCAAACTAAACCTTACAGAAAAACAAACAGAAAAATGATGTCGTCACTCATTTTACGGTGATGGGAGTGAGTGTATCCTTAAAATCTTAAAATGACGATTGTAATGATAGCACAAAATGTTTTAGGGAAATGGGTTGAGAAAACCTTGATTTTTTTGGAGAGAAAACGAGGTTGTGTGTGAAACGTGTAGACCTTTTTGCTTTTTAAATAATTCTAAGGAAGCAGTTTCCTTTTATTTCGTTTCCTTTCCATTTAGCCACCAGAGAGTTGACCCAAATTGCGATGTAAAATTTAAATACCAAAAAATGGTATTTTTGCTTTTGCAGGCGTGCATGGATGGGTGGTGGTGGGGATAGGAAGGAACAATATTTTTATTTTAAATTGTGGTGCTTTATATTACATAAAATCCCAACAAAAATGCGGTCCAGTAAGTACAAAGTAAACAGGAGAGTATTACCCAAGGAAAACCAAATTTTTACGAGTTCTTGCATTAACAGTCAAAAACTGCTCAAGTTAAAAAGATGATGTTTATTATGATGTCCGGATGGTGCACTCACAGTCACGTACTGAAATATTTCCGGATTTTTTTACATCCTACATTTTTGCACAGATCACATAACCACGCTACTCTGAGCGTTGAATGCACAAAGAATCCTTTTATTATCTCAATCGTCAAACATGTGCATCTAGAATCGTATTACTCGAACGATAAAATATTATTTTCCACTGAAAAAAATCATCAAAGTAAGCGTCTCTTGAGGACAGGACACATTTGCAAGCTTTTATTATGTTATTGTGACATACAATTCTTCAGAAAACAAACTAAAAGTCAAAAATGAAATTTATTATTGCATTTTTGCAGAATTATTTTTGGCAAGATATGACGAGCAACCAAAATACAATGGAACGTTGAAAGTGACCTGGATTGTGTCATATTTCTAAAGTTTCCTTTTCATTGCACATTCCATTTGAAAATTAAGAAGATCGAAATGCATTGTTGTTCCTTGGTCTATAGAACATGATGGGAAATATTGCACTGACTTTGATTTGAGTTATCACACATGACAAGCAGCTCTATATAGCAGAAATGCAGTTGTGCTACTGTGATTTTTTCAAGGGAAATGGGAGAATGTTAAACAACGATGTCGGTTGTTTTCGAGAGAAGCTGCATTGTTTCTTATTTTGCACAAAGATTATAAAGGAGAGCAACATATGCAAAAGAAGATGCATTATACTAGTATATATACATACAGGCGCGTTCTCTTCTTCCAACCAGTCCAACAGAGCAGGAGAGATATATTTATACGAAACGACTTCTTGCTTAAAAAGCATGACAGGATGGAGTGGAGGGGTAATAAATTCTTTAATTTAATTCGGACGTTGATTGGCAGTCTATTTACATATGGACAGTTTACAATGAGTGCGTGTGAACATACGTCGTCTTTCCTCACACAAAGCAGCACTTAAAATACAACACACATAAACGAATGAAATATTTATTTGTTGGCCTCGCAAGCTTTTTCTTTTCTTGCCTCTACAATATTTACCGTTTCTTACTTTGTTATTCATCAAATTTGACCAGCCAGAGAGAGAGAGAAAGAGAGAGAGCATAAATTTAAAGTACATTTGTAGTGAAACGATGTTTGTTAAGATTTCGCACAAAAACTCCCAGCGTGTGCACACTTCTCATCTCATATTACACAATTCGCAATCTGATTGTACTTCATCATCATCAAAAAAATCCGTTTTCAACGAAAACGGTTACTAGAAAAGCAAATATGCTCCGTCAGCGTACATGGTGGTCGTGGTCGCTTGCTGGCATAATATGTTCTAGCCCTTTTGGCATGTTATTACTATGCATACTTTTGATGTGTAAACAAGGCACAGATTTTCCTCAGAGAAACCCAATTTACAACAACAAGCTGGTAAAGAAACACGTGCCTAGCATTGAGGTTTGGGCGCATCCATCAGCAGCAGTAGTAGCATCAATGCGTTATTAAAAGGCTAGCTCTCGCTGTACTTGTGCGATAATGCAGGCAAATACTGCATATTTTATGCTTTAGTGGGCAACATATAAGGGTCACCACTCACCACCACAGCAGAGAGCAAAAGATTGGATCATTACGATGAAAGTAATGACAACACTTTAAACTGACCAGATTTGCTAGCGCAAAATAAAAGGAAACATGTGACATTTTTTAAAACTTTCAAGATACACAATTGGGGTAACGTGAGAATACATGAAATTTAGCTTCATCTATACAGAAAATTAATAGGCATTTATATGGTGGGCATTACTCCTTTTAAAATGAACTGGTATGAACTTTTTGCCTATATCGTTGCTGATCATGGAATATGTCCATCTTCGAGCAGGAAATGACTTTAAATTTAGGTGTTCATGCATACCGTAGTTTTTGAAAATTAATATTTAGAGTTGAAGAAACATTGAACAAAATCTTTAAATAAAGAGCAGTCCTTAATAATTTTTCAAAAAAAAGGACGGTCCTCCTTAACCTCTTCAAAACAACAATCGCCCTACTCCCTAGGAGCTTGCAATGTCAATTGTGTCGTAACAGTAATCGTAACAGCTTTTATTACTACTGCTACAACATATTATAGGAAAGCTTAAATGTTATAGGAAGATTTAGAAATAATAACAATGTTAAAAACATGTCGACAGTGACTGCGTATATGTATATAGGTTAGTTTAGTTAGGTTGTCAAAATGACAGTTTTATTTTGACAAGTTCCTTTCGCTAAATGACCTCATATTGTCATTATTAAAAGGTTTAATTATTTTTTGTACCTTTTTATTAACTGGATTTCATCTCGTCAAGCTACTTGACTTACACGTTCAATCGCCATCCCCGCCAGCAATAAAACAAGGCAGAGATGGTACCTATACGTACCTATTGCTTTTTCTTTTGAGAGAAAAAAATCAATCAATATGCACATCACCTTCATCATAAAAACTGCAATTTATAAAATAAAAGATGCAAATGCAAACAGATGCAAAGCGACAAAAAGGTACGTTTTTGCCACCATTAATGGTCAGAGAGCTTTTGACAAAGTAATAAACATATTTTAATTATGAATCTCTCTCTCTCCAAATGATGACGACGCTGCGGTTGCCCAGTTTAATTCGTCGTTGTTGTTTTGGCAAACACGACTACGACTACTTTTTTCCTTGTTTGTGGTGGAGTCTAAATGTTGTCCATCTTCTCCCTCTCTCCCTCTCCAACTGATATACAGTCGTCAACACTTTTTTTTATGAAACCTCGTAAATGTCCTCTTATCTTGAACCACTCGCATGCACATTGCAAAAAGCAAATTAATTTACTTTTTGCCGAAAATTTCATTTGAAAGTCTAAACAGGCTTATCATCGCCTTGTCCTGGCATTGGTGTGATAAAAACAAAAAAATTACCTTTCAAAAAGGTCGTAAAAAGTCCATTTTCCCTCTCACCTTGAAGCAAATTTCAGACACACACAATGTGCCATTCTAACAGAGATAAAAACGTACACATTGTGAACATTGACAGAAATGGGTAGCTGTTGGCGAGTAAATAGAAAATATTTTGACCATTTGTTTTATCTCCTCTTATCGTTGTGGTTTTCGTTTACTACAAGGCCTGCTACATTTTTTGGAACTTGGAGTTGGTCATTTTCGCAAAAGTCATAAAAATTGCAGTAAAATGGGTCCACTATCTGGGTGTTTTGGGTATGTATATTCACACTTACAAGGCGATCTAGATTATGAAGAGGGGCGACTTCATTATTATTATACTTTCTTGGGGTGCACACGGTGGTGGTGTCGTGAAGCAGAAACTCAAGATATGAAGTGAGAACGAAAGTTTAACCAGGAGACGAATATTTAGCACTAAAGGCAACAAAAATGAGAGTGAGACAAGGGGAAGAGATAGAGGCATTGGAAAACATTTAGAAAGACGCTTTATACATTTTCCTTGTGGCTATTTTTCCCAAATTGCGTTTTTTTTTCTTCTCTCCTTTCGGTTTTCCCGTGTTCATAAACGATAAACGTATCTTGTTCTGACAGCTCGATTTTTACTATTGTACCGTGTGTGCCACACACAACTATATTGATCGAAACTTGAAAGAAATAATTTGATAAAGTCAATTCGTTCCTGGACAAAACATGCTTTTGAGATATTCACTAGCTCGGGTATGACTGTATAAAAACGGATCTAGGAAACAAGCTATTGAGGTGAATAGGCATACATTCACGCAGGAAAAAAATACACGGTAGCTATGTGGTAGTCGTATAGAGTACCTAAATGCCGTTTGCGATAGGAAAAGTGCTACATACGAGGAGGTAATAAAATTGTATGGTTTGGAAGTGTATTAGATAGCCAAATAGCCACACTCCCTCAGCTCAACAGAACAACTAACTACAAGTACTATATAGAAAGAGAGAGAGAGAGAGACTTTGTGGCAGTAAAAGCAAACGACAGGGAAGAAAAGAAGTTTAGCGAAAAATGAAGTTTATACAACAAAACCAGATAGAGTCAGTTGCAGAATGAAAAAAATAACAATTTTGTTTGGGCTTTTATGTGGTTTCTTTTGTGAGAGCGAGCACACCAAGAGAGCGAGAGAGAGAGAGAGCTCTTAAGAGAGCAACTATCAGCCAACGAAGCATGATCAGCAATATTATTATTATTATATGATCGAAAACTGAAAAAAGCTTGATAGCTCTCTTGTTCATCTTGTACTTGTTCTCAAATATTTCATCAAAAGTAGAGAAAAAAAAATGTGCAATGGAAGAGAAATATTTTTGTAACTGACTCTCCGAAAGGATTTTTATAATGAAATGCATGCCTACTTAAACCTACTTATACGAAAGCCAAAGGAAGAGAGAGAGAAAATCACGTTTATGGTAGAGAAATCATGGCAGAAATTTGTGTAGTCGAAAAATATATTGTGCGACAAGGAAAAAAATGTTCGACAAGGGAGTTCTTGTTCTGTTGACAGAAAATGTCAGAATCCGGACCGGCTCTTTCTTGTTAAAAATCAGTAGACCAAAGAAATCCATTTTTCTGCATACTAATCTTCTTATTCTAATAAAAACATACCGTCGTCGTCCGCTCAAGAAAGCAATTTATCTTTGTTGCTATCCTGCTCAGAATTTCGACTGGAACAACTAGCAGACGTTTTTTAAAACGCAGAAAGTAGACAGCTTTATATATTCTTATAATTTATTACAAAGTGTAGTTCATTTTAACGGAACAAGGATGCTAAAATGTGTGCAGTTTTAAACGGAACAGAGGGGAAATCTGTTTTTATTTCTACAAAAATTAGTTTCAAGTTATCAGACTGCTTTTAATACAAAACCCTTTCTCTCAACTTCAACTCAACTGGAAAAAACACCCGTTGGCTGCTGGGAGCATACACAAATGAGATTTTAATTCCTGTAGCAAAAAACGTTTTGTGTAATTCTAGATCTTTTAATTGCTGTCGTTTAACGAAAGAGTTGATTTTAATATAAAAAGTCAGCATGGGAAGATCATACGTTTCACATTTTGATTCTTTGAACCTTTGCGGCATTATCTTTTTATTGCATTCTCATATATCCCTGTTTTCCTTTCATGTAATAAAATTGAAACAGCAATACAACATTTTCACTTCCCTTTTCCCTCTTTTTGCATCATTATTAACACTCATTATTATTTTACTATTATTAAATATTTACTGTGTTGACGGGTTGATGACACATATATAGGCTTACACATCGCTTCCCCATTTTTCTCTTTGAATTTCCCCTTTTGTTCTCTGTAATAACAGGAACTAAACTATGGCGAATTTACATAATCATAAATAGGACTTAACGAAGCAAAATGACTATCTCTCCCGTTTTTAGACAAGGTAGTGCCATAATAATACTAATGAGCACATAAAGAAGAGTTTTTTTGCTCGTATAATAGCATGCTTGCTGGTTCATTTACTTGTTTACGCATAAAGAATTGCCGGGATCCAGCAAGTCCAAAGAGAACAATAATTGTATAAACTACCACGCTTCGGTTTCAACGAACACCTACCGTGCGCTTTGCCATTTCCAGCGCCACAGGAGGACCATTTTATCAGAGCATCTTTCTTTATCTGTACCAATCTAACAGATGCGAAATCTTTTCTCCGACTGCTGTTCTCATCAATTATTATTATTATTATTATTAACATTATTTTAGAAGCATATTTTCCAAAAGTTTCTCAGTCATAATTGGCGTGATTTAGGAAAAAAAATTAAATGAATCACGCAAGAGATGTCACAACAAGTATGACCTTCGCTCTTACAAAAAAATTCTTGGGAATAAACATATTTTACTCTATGTGGGAATCGGTAAAGTATAATTACGATGTTTCTTTTTTATTTATTTACTTTTTTGAACTTGTAACTATTTGACAATAATAATTATCAACGTTTTAATGTTGTTGTATACATAAACAAATACGACATCCCTCTGTCATACGCTTTGTAAATATGACTTCAACTTTTTTGAAGTTTGCGACTAGTTGAAATCAAATTACTATCATTATCAATAAAGAGGACATTTGTCAACAACTTTGTATGCAGAGTTCTCAGAATTTACTAGTTTGTTTGTAGTTTTGGTTAAATGATTATTTTGTTCGTGTCATTGCAATATTCTAAAGGGACGATAGTGCTTGGTAAGAATGAATACTTTACAATTTCATAGGGGATTTAATGACAAAAATGAAACCAAACCTGAGAGTGACATGGCACGACACATAAAAGTCAATGGGATTAAACCAGTCATCAACTTTTAATAGTCATGTTTATTTTCTCGCAGTACATGATTTTAGGTATTGACGTGTAAACATACACACAGTCTATTTTCATCGTACGCTAACTTACTATACGTTGCATCGTTATCGTTATCGTCCGTTAGACATGTTGTAGATAATAAACCCACGTTCGCTGTACTCGGTAATTATTGCAAATTTTATAAAGAAATCATCCTTGTCACGTAGAGTATAAACCTTCGCAACTTTTATGGCTTGCAATAAATTGTTGCATTAACCTAACCAGGATGCAAAACAAAAAAGCAACAAACAAAACTCCACTTCACTATATCAAATAGCACGGACGACGATTTGAAACAAAAGGGGATTCAGTGGAGTCAAGAGGACAGTAAGACTTATGATGTGATACAGCAGCAAGGAAGGCAACACATAACAATAAACCCGAATTTACTGTCAACTGTTATTGCAACCATTTGCAAAAATGGTGAAAAATGTTCCACTTTGTGGGCTTGAGGAACAATCTTTCCTTAGATACTTTTAAATTGGCTGTTTTGTACTTCTTTGATTTTCAAGTTCATCGTTGCTCAATTGTACTGCATTGCTTGATGGCTTCTTGTAGTTTTCAGAACTTTCATAAAGTCACAACACAACAGCATTTGCTAGGTTCTATCCAGATTAATGTGTTTGTAAACCAATTTTAATTTGTAATAAACATCAATTTTTCTCCACAAAATCATTTTAGGATTATTTTACCATTTTATTTATGGTTTTGGTTAACCATAGCTGTCTTATCCACAGTTGTGGTTATATACGTAGACTACGGACACTGTCGTCAATTTTCTTTGCATTCATAGTCAGTACTCAGTTAACCATCCATCTATTCACTCTAGTGATCTGTATAAAATTATAAATATAGCAATATGTACTATCATCTCATCAAACCGTTACCGTTATACACATAACAATCTATATATACCAATAATTTATAACAATGTGACAGTTTCTCCTTCCCTTGTTATTTGCACAACAAAACTCGGCAATTAAAAGTAATTTTGGCGATAAAAGTAACTCTAATGAAATTATTGTTGTCCTCGGGCAACAACAACAGCAGCAGCAGCAGTTGCTGGAGTCAAAAGGAAAAAAATAATGGTTTTCTTGTCGAGGTCTTAGCAGTTGCCATTATTCAAACCGAGCAAAGCCCAGAGAAACCAGTAAAATGTAACTGGTTATCCTATAAGTCGCCATAAAAATGCAAAGAAAACAAGGAATCTAATGATGATATATTATTTAACTTTCTTGTCAGCCAATCATTTATCAGCTTCACTTTGTTCAACTTCTTTACGCCCAGGCACATCCTCATTGTACGACTTATGCAGTTTTCTTGCATTACCCCAAAAATTCATTGCTCCTTGAAGTTGTCTATTTTCTATTATACTTTTATAGCCATTCGTCTTTCAAAGTATCAAGTTGCACTGCTAATTTTATTACTATTCACTAATCATTGCTTATTATTATCTATCTGCGAACGGGGACATTTTTCCCTCCATTTCATTTTATTATGATTGGTTTCTTTCACGTAAATCATTCCTCCATGTGGCCAAAACGTGTGGCGTCTTGTGGCGTGCTAGAAAGTCGTATGCACAAACAGTTAGTTATATGCCACTGTGCCTTTTTGTGCTTGGACATTCATCCGCGAAATATATGATGAGTAACGTTATTGCGCTCATTATACTGATTATTGTACAACCATCGTCGTTACTGCATTTTGTCTCCTCTCGTCTCTACTACGGATAGTAATAATATGCATACACATTCCCTGTTTAAATTACACGGAAAAAATTTGTTTTTCGTTGCTGGAGTCGCTGAACCATTAATCTTGGGTTCTGTCGAAGCTCTTTATGAGGTTCCATGTTAAACTATACTTTGAAAATACAGTAGAACTTCAATTTCGCTGTCTACTACTGTATTCGCGAGGTGTCCATATAATCCATCCTTCAATTTTTTCCGTGGCGAAGACACAATTGTTTTGTCGAATTTCTTTAAATTCAACGATGATGAAATAATGATACTTTTCTCAACGCTTTTAACAAGAGTACCACAATAGCTGCGCGGTTACGATAAGATTTTAATACAAATTGGCGCCTGTGTGTTGTTGAGCAGTAGCATTGGAAGATTTAAGTGGACAATAGAACCTCATCTGTGGATCATTTGTTTGCTGTTCTATTGAAAGTATACAATAACAGTGAAATATTTTAAAGAGCAAGGCCGACTTAACTCGCACATTTTTTGTGTACATAATAAAGCCAGTTTTTTTCTCTCTACAAGTGCAGACACACGCACAAGTGATTAAAAATGCACATGTATAATAGCTGAAAAGATGAATTTGCTGTCTGCTGTTCTTTGTTGCAAGGAGGGAACATGCTTACACACACTCACACACTCACACGGTGTTTGTGTGTGAGAGAGAAAAGCTACAGTTTATCAGATGAATGTCGCTAGTAATTGAAAAGATGAACGGCTCTCGCGTCATGTCTAACAGTCAGAGTCAATACCAGTTAAAATGGGGAAGAGAGAAAGAAGACAAAAAAGAAGAAGGGGAAGAAAAACACACATTTATCATCTCCGCCAAAAAGTCATTTGTCTGTTGGAGGTCCATCATCATATATTTTTGCATTTTTACAGACTTGGGTGAGTATACACTCCCGGCTTATACTTCATTTTGACTTATATAAAAATGAATCATTATTTATTTGTCTGTGTGTAGTGTGTACAGTGTACAAGCAACCTATTATTCATCCTCATTTTGTTAGCGTGCCAATTTCTATGCAGATTATTTCTCTCTTCTCTTTGACATGCTGTACAAGCGATTTCCATCAACTATCCCATTTCTTGCAGATTTGCATCTTATTTGTCATTCCTTTCCGTGTGTGTGTGTGTGTAGCTGTGTTTTTTTTGAATGTTTAGTCACCACCACTATGAGCAAGCCAGAAAAGTAGTGAGATAATCTCAAGCTAATTTCTAATCTCTATTCTATCGCTTCCCTAGTCCTTCTACTATAATTTCTAGTTATGTTATGTAATAAATAATAATACCTAATAAATGGCCAGACACACACGTAGGTTAAATCTATTAAGCTGAAATATTTACAACCGATTTACAAATTTTTCACACGTTGCAGCGTCCCGGTCACAGACCGCTATATAATAGCTAAGATCTGCGCAGGATGGAATTTGACTTGAATTGGAAGCAAATTTTCCGGATGCGCTGAAGATGCTCCTTCTTTACAGCAGCGTATATCCCTCCAGCAGTACGACAGCTGAAAGACAACTAGACACAACGACCAATTTATTAAAGCTTTCCCAAGGGTAATTTTCTCTAATAGGACATTTTAGCACCCTGGTGTTAAATCGGAGGCTTCTGCAAATCTACGTTTTTTTCTGACGGTATATACTTGCTACGATGAAGTACAAAAATATTTTTGATCGTTTCCTCCTCCACGTAATATTTTTGAGCATCTTGTCGTCTTTTAAACGCATTCGTTTCGTTCAATAATTACACCCAATGACCTCGTTTTTACTGCTTTTCTTTTTGC
>JAHZNE010006292.1:0-26781 GCA_027744055.1 Callyntrura sp. NNG-2020
GAATTTCAATAGGAAATATTCTGTTGACCCATAGTACCTGCATGCAAAGTTTCAGCGAAATCCGTCAACTCCCTGAAGAGTTATCGTGATTACAGACAGACAGATAGACAGACGGACAGACGGACGGACGGACAGACAGACAAACATACTGATCGCATAAACTACTTTAGCATTAAAATGCTCTCCGTAGTTAATAAGTACCAATTATATTCTGGATGGACTCCTCAACGGATTGGACTTGAATGAAGAATGAAGTAGCATGGAGGTTTCCGTTGAAAGAAGAGTAAAACATATTCGATTAAGCACTTCAACTAAACAATGACATCACATAAGTGAAACCAATGACCCTGCTGTTTTCCTTCTGGCTCGACGTTGGTGTGGCTCCAAACAAATGGAATCGAAATGATGGGATGCCTTGGTTCAAATTATCCCCTCAAGAATGACCAGCCGGCCCAATCTCAGTGAATGAGCAGAAAGTTCGTTTGAAGAATAAAGTCACTAAGAATCCTACAATTTAACCGACGCCCCCTGTTTTTGTGTTCAATAGCTATACGCAAAACGTGGTGTTACTGTTGTTTATCGAGATGAACCGTGAACTAATGAACTGTGGAAAAATATGAAGTATCCCACATAATACGCGTTGTACAGACGTCGTTGGGGTGGCTGACAGGACATTCCAACGCGCAGAAGTAAGAACCAGATGAATTTGCCATTGTTACAAAAATTAGTACAGTACAGGTTGGAATGGAGATGTGCTGGGTTAGACTTAGACACATACTAATTAATAAAAAAAAAGTAAGCACTCACAAATAAATAAGTAAATAAATAAGTACGCTATTGTTTGGTTTGGACACACCTGGACCGCAGGGCATAAAAATTACAATTTTACAAAATCGCAAAATTATTGTCCCCCATGATTTACTTATTAGAGGGGTTTTTAAGTAACCTGGGTGAACTTTACAAATTGTAAGATTGCAAGCTACATTTTTTATGCCCGGTGGTTTTGGTCTCGAACCGGCGCTTTTTAACCGATCGAACCGATCTTTTTTGTAACATCAGCATTAATACATAAATAAATACAATACATAAATACATTAGCATGTAAAGCAACAGTTAAGGAACTTATAATAATGTATTTTCATTGAGAAACACTATATAGTGGAGTCAGCTTTTTTAATTTTTAAGGTTTAGTCTTTATGACGCCTACCATCTAGACTACAGAAGTTATAATATACCTAGAAGTGTCGCAGAAATGAACTTGCCAATACAACATTACAAGCTGGACGAAGCTGTTTAAACAATAGTTATAAACTATTCAATGCTGATGAATATTTATCACATTCATATTACCACTTTCTTGTGTATGCCCAGTTACGATATTTTAAGATTATTGAATTTTTAACAGGTCTTGTCTTTCATGGGGCGGTGGGTGACAATGGTATTTCGTTCAATTGTGAAAGCAGTTTTCAGAGGATTGTCATCGCTAAGGTATTCTGCTTTAATATTAAATGTACTTCTGTCTGGCCATTGTTATTCAAGCATGTAAATTTTAACTATTAGTTTATCTCGCTCAAGACAAGGTGAGATACAAATAATGAAAGTGGTCATGTAGTCGAAATACTTGAGTTTCGTGATTTTTAAAAATATTTTATTTGACTTCAAAGGATTACAGTAACAAATTCGTTAAATTTCAAAAGTTCCAATCTCCGAAAGGTTTTGATTATGCAACAACTAAGATAGATAACACTAGAATCGTTATTATGCATTATAGAAAAACACAAACACATGTGAGTAGTCAAATCCATCGATTTATGGTAAAAGAGTGTAACACTAAATGCTTCACAGTAACTTCATACATCATACACAGTACATACATAATTGCATCACAAAGTTCATAAAACATACTGCCGGCAATATCGTTGAAACATGTTGTGTTATAAATGTCATATTATGCTATCGAATTTGTAATGCTGATTATAAGGTAACACTTATTATGCTGTTAGTTTTTACATGGGATACTTTTGATGTTTGATCAATCTACACTTTTACAGATACATACATTTAGTGCTCAAATAAGTAAACGATTATTGCAATACATTTTATGGGTAATGCCAAATGTTTCCTCATTGTCATTACAATTTACAATATAATTTTCACATTAACGTTTCGTCGTTTTACTTAGACGTACATTATATTTTACGCAATTTTCTTCGAGATTTAGTTTTATGTTAAAATTTGCTAGTTCCGAACACAGGGATGTAAACAGTTAATCGTATAATAAAGTGCAGCGGTCTATACAAAAGTCGAATTAATTATATATAACATTTTTATATTATGCGACATGGTAAACATTATGATCCGTCTTTCCACATTGTTAAATGGTACATTATATACTATATTCATATCTTAAAAATACTTAACTCAAGTTCAGGCATTGTTATCAGCAACATTGTCGGAACTAATGTATGAAGTGTACACTCGTTACACTCATTGCAACAGTTATCTTTTCTCTAAAACCAACCAATCAGTTCAAAGTACAACATTAAACGCGTTGAAATTTGAATTTGATTTGGAGATAATATATTTGGGAACAAAGCTACACCAACATGTGGTAAATATACAATATGAGACCACAAAATTAATACAATATATATTCGTCGACGCGGTAATGAAAATAAACTCTAAACCTACAAACTTCCTCCCACTCTCAACTGCTGTGTTTTTGCATGATGTGGGTTTCGAAACTATCGTAGGTATATCCGTCTTCATTACATTGTTTACAAGTAAGCTTGCCATACTTTTCAATGGCAAACGAATTGATCATGTCTTTCTTCCTGCTTTGCTTCTCGATACATTCATCGATCTATAAATTCAAGATCAAGATATGATAAAATTAAGTACTAAGAATGATTTATTATACTTTAAAATAACAAGATTGATCTTACTTCGCCTTCTATAACCATATCTTGGGGTTGCAGTTCGTACAGATCTTGTTGATACACTCTTTGGTGGTCGCGCTCGATATGACCCTTCAAGGACTTCTCTGTAGTGAACATTGTTCTGCACACTAAGCACACCCACCTAAAACATTTGATGAGGAGTCATCCGTTAATTAAAAAATACGCTTTACATAGTATCATCTGCCAACTATTATGAGAGGACCACGAAGCGAACGTGAATTTGGGGTGAAGCTCTGGTAGGTAATAGCAATCATAAAAGTTAGTAAAAAAAACAAGTATAATATGAGGCTTCCAAGTTCCAAACTTACCGTTTATAACGGAACTCGTTAAAGAGATGGACGCGTAATTCATGTGGATGTTTAGTTCGATACATATCACATTTATGACAGCGATACTTAAAAACTTCGCATTTTTGTGGTGATGATGGTCCTGGAATCATTCCAAGTTTTGCCGGGCTGGACTTTGCAGGTGAGGGTCCAACAATACTTCGTCTAGCTTTAGATGTCGTTGATGAAGTGGGTTTAAGTGAAGCTTTTGCTGGCAATGCGATATTTGACGCTCCCTTGATTGGAGAAGATGCAGCGACTGGCAACTGCTCAACAAGTTGTTGATTGTTATATTGTCGGATCAAGGCAACAGAGTCTTCAGTGAAATTGCCATGTATATGTCGAACGGCGCCAACATTTCTTTTCCATACTGGAGCAGTTTGTGAAGCGTCTTCTGCATCAAATGTCTCACACCTAATATTAAACAAATGCATGATGAATAGAGCTTATTTATGGTGAAAATGTATGCACAAAATTATAAGCATCTGCCTTATATTGTAACTTACTTTGAAAACATGACTAGTATCTTTTTCTTTTTATTTTCTTCTTTGCATGTCTCACGGCAATGTGTGAGCACGCCGGTAACCTCATCTGAAGTAAACCCGCACACAAGGCACATAAACTGGTAACTGACTTTATGCACTGCTTCACAGTGCGCCTTCGTCTCATCCCATGACCCAAAAATAGTTTTTGAGGAACACAGAAAACATTTCCACTTTTCGGTGGAGCTTGATTTTAAGTCATCAGTTGACTGCCTTCTACTTAAACCGGAGGTGGTCGGTCTAGAAAACATGAAATGTCTTAGTATTGCTATCTATTCATATTATAATTAAGTTATCATAACTGTAACTGATAACTGCTTACCGTGATGAAGGAGCGCCATCAGGGTCCACATCTCGAATTAGATAATGAATAGGCTTCTTTTCCGGATGTTTTTCGGGAATATGCTTTTCCATAAGGCGAAGCTGATGATGAACTACCCAGCAATGGCCGCACTTGTAAAGTTTTGGGCCATGCAGTCTTAAATGAAAAGCAATCTTGTCCAAAGACACCGTATTATCTGGGTTTTCTTCTGTCCAGTTAGCAAAATAAAATATGCCCGATTAACACGTACTTACAATTAGTTGAAAGACTAATAGAAAATGCATACAACAAATTATTACGCACTTGATCCATCGTTTTGTAGACAATGAGGGCACTTATAAGTAGACACTTCACTATGGATGACTTTAATATGCGTTTGTAGTAGAGCATCATCAGAGGTTATGTGATCGCAAACACTGCACACATATCGAAATTGTTCCTTAACGAATTGGGGAAGCTTTTTCAGATCTGCCTCAGTTGCAGTCCTGTGTATACACGGCAGATATAAGATTCACATCATCTGAGTTGTAAATTTTTGATGTTACCAAAAATGATTAATAAATACTTACCCGTCCGTCTTGTGAGAACTTGCTGCGAGATTCATCATTTTGTCAAATTCTAAGGTATCACGTTCTAGATACGGAACTGGGTTAATTCTCGGTGCTTCTGGTACCACTGTTTCCCCGTCTTCAATAGCTTGGTTATGAATATTTAAATGTCGAATTATGTTTGAACGTACTTTTGTTGAGTAAGGGCACATGGCACAGCACAGATCCGAGCTAAAATACAAATTAGTCGTGTAAATTCCACACTTTCATGTGTTCACCAATGATAAATCTAGCTATTATTCCATCCAATATTTCGTTTTTAAATGCTCAAAATGTACCTGAAAACCTTGTTCAAAGGTAATTTGTCAATATTTTCAAATGAGTATACGGCTTTCTTCGCATAGGAGTAATAGTTGTTAGAAAAGTTGTCAGCTGTACAAATGGATTTCGTCATAACATCTTTGGGATAAGCCACGAAATCCGGATCAATAGCATTAAAGCCCAGGTCTTTTTTAATTATCTTGTGACTAAGAACGCGATGAACCGTCTGCAAGCAAAAAAAAGTTTAGCATTTAGTAGCATATAACATGTTGTGCATTAAGGGTAGACGGTGGACAAAGAACAGACGTACCTTAACGTGCTTAGTTATTTCGGCACTTGTCCAGCATCTGAATTCGCATAACGAACATGCTTGTTTTTTCTCTCCATGAACTTTCATATGTTCTAAGAGATTCGTAGCGGTCTTCATTTTTCTTTCACAATGTGCGCAGCTCAAACTACGGCTTTCCGCAACTAAACTACATGCATTCACGTGTTCCTTGAAGCTTTCACCGTCATTTGCTATAAACATGCAATCTCCCGTCACGCACCGATATAGATGCCTCCCTTCATATAAAAAATAATTGATTAAATTTATACATTTTAACATTTTAGTATATATAACACATATGATGGTACACTGTGATGTGTGTAATATTTACCTTGTAAGTTGGTAACTCTTCCTCTTTCATTATCTTCATTCTCACTAACGTCCATTCCACTATTGTCAGCGCCCGACTGATTATCCATTCCCAAACAATCTTTCTCATGGGTGTCAGATCTTAGTTTCATATCGTCTGGACTTGGAGGTGTCGCAAGTAAAGACTTTTTTCGCTTCTTAGGCCTAGGTGGCGGCGTTGGTGGGGATTCTACTGCGTTCTTTACACGATAAAAAACTCTCCCTGAAGTATTTGGATGAACTGACACAAAATGTTCATCCAAATCTGCTTTAACTTCACTTCCAAACGAACAGTAGGAACAGTGGAACTTGAAGAGGTTGTGCTTCTTGTAATGCTATCAAGTAAATGCAACCAATGATCATTACGATAGCTGTTCATTGTCTGAAATGCATCTTTTCTTACTCCTAATTTAATTACCATGAGAAGATCGTCCATGGGGAAATCTACTCTGCATAAGTGACAAGGGTAAACTTTCTTATCACAACATTCCTCGAGATGTTCAGCAAAATCTTCTCGAAAAACAAATCGTTTATTCTTATCACAGTCCGGATTTTCTGTAGAAATCAAATTGTAAATGAGGCTTGTATTCTACATGTTTACAATGCACTGAATATAAAATGTAAATCATTGGGAATGACACATTGAACATTCCCTCATTTTTCTCGTTTAATGTCTGACGGATACCATAAAATAGCTTGCTGATCTTTCTTCAAACACGTCAATTAATCAATGTTAATTTCTTAAATACTTTTCCGACCGTTTCAAATTGTTAAAAATATCTGTATGCTAAAAATATATATATACAATAGACATCCCTAACAAAAATTCAAATGCACGAATACTTCTTTCGTTTATTTAAACTAAAAATATTGATTAAAGTTTCCTGAATACATATCAATCTACATACATTATTTCATCCCATTTTATCTCATCTGTGAAGAACATTAATTCTGTGCCGTCATTCAAGTACGGACACGGACCTATTTCCCCATATATCATGCATGACCGGCGACCAGCGATGGGAAATTGCCTATTCTTATTAGGACAATGTATGCAGATGGATTACTATGTCGACAGGGTCGCAGTAAATAGAGAGTCATTTGAAACAGGAAGCAATTGTTGATAAGAAAAACGTACACGGTGAAATTTACACTTTTTATAAGAATTTGGTGTTTTGCGATTTGTGTAATTAAAAGAAGCAAATACGTCAATTTAGGACGAACATACCAATGTTGCACTTGTACACAAATATCTGGAACAATGTTGCTTCTTCTACTGTAGTACGGACTACTTGTTCACATTTCAAGATATCCACAGGTTCTTCAGGATGTTCAAGTTCCTGAAATTTTACAATGATTGAAAAATGTGAAACTTGGAAGTTGCTACTAATAAAGGTTTGATATATGATAAATCAGAAATATTCTTACGAAGTGCCTGACAACATAGCGGTGATAGATTGAGCGGTAAAAACATTGCCGACACTGAAAAGTACTTTGAGAATGTTGATTTATAATGTGTTCGACCAAATGTCGGGCCTCTCTGTACCGAGCAGAGCAATATGGGCAGCAGTCCGCATCCTTCAAAAATATATTTTCGTTAGGGAACAATTTATTTGAATAAATAAGTGTTTTGCACTGACTGAGATGAAAGCCTAATAATTTCCTTCTTACCTTCATCACCACGATGTCTTCCAGTGGTAGAAACCGGGAACACGATTGCTCCTCAACTAATAGGATATTTGTGAAGTGTGTTATATTGAGATGACCAAGAAAATCCGTGGGATCGTCTGTCGTGTATGAACAAACGGTGGCCATACACTTGAACAAATGCCTTAACTTGTGAAGGCTTAACATCTCTTCAAACTTTGTTAAGCATTTCACAGGCAAAACCCGTGCCCCATCCACATGACTCAGTTTGTCTATTTCTTTGGAATCTCTGAGTTTATGGGGATTTGTAGTGGTCATACCACCCCTAATGTATCCGTAAAGTACAGCATTATAATGGTATAAGTCCCCTGGACGACGCATCGTGATAAGGTCATGCTTGAGAAAATACATATCATCCCATTTCCGCATCTTCCTTATTACACGCGTTCTTACTGCTTCGTCATTATTTTGAATATCAGGTGCATCAAGTAATTGTTGTATAGCTTCTTGCGAACTATCTTTGGTAATTTCAGGGAGTTTCTTCAGTTCCTCGTCTTCAGAGGACCATTCTGAATCGTCGTCTGAACTTATGAAGTCGTTGGGTTCATCTGATACACTGTCATCGCTCTCAATGTCCCATTGTATTAATGTTTTACGCGTTGTTGTTTTCCTAAGCTTGACTCCCCTAGGGCGGGGCGTTTCAGCAGGGGCATCTGTCTTCAATATGAGCTTCTCGGAACTTGATGAATTTCCCTCAACTTCAGGCGATGAATCTCGTTTTCTCTTCCTACTACCATCACTTTCTGATTTAGCAGTAGGATGTTCCGTATCTCCGGCACTACCAGATCTTATCTTATTCATGAGATCGTCCAAAAACCTTTCCTTAAAAACGCGCGGTACAGCAAAATCACATGTTCCACTAGGCACGCTTGCAGGTGTGAAGTTTGAGTTCGTTCCAAAAAAGACTTCCACATTTTCTTTTTGGTTTGTAGCATCCTCCAATGTATCTAAAACTTCGTCTGTTTCTGTACCTTCTTCTTCTTCTTCGTCGTCGTCTTCGTCTTCGTCATCGTCTTCTTCTTCGTCTTCTTTTTCTTCTTCGTCTTCTTTTTCTTCTTCTTCTCCTTCTTTCTTATCTTCAATTGCACCTTCTTGTACTTTTGATGCATCTGGGCCTGATTGTGTATTTACTTTTACATCAGCTGCTGCTGCCGCTGCAAGGAGGGCTGAGGGACGGATCAGTCGAACACTTTTAACATCCAAACTGGAATGACCAGATTCCTCAATATGTCGAATAATGCTTTCAAATCGTAGTTGATAATAGAAGCAGTCGTTGCATAAAAAACCAGAGAGTTCCTTTGACGATTTTTCAATGACTGATTCGAAAGTGAATCTGATACAATTTTTCGACAATCCCTTGTGCATTTTAACATGATTCAGCAAGGACTTATGGTGAGGGTAAGAGGTTCCGCACTCTCCACATTCATACCGAAATTCTCCTGTGTGACTACTCAAATGGTCATAAAAATCAACTATGCAATTGTAACGGTCGTCACAATAAAGGCATGGCCATATTAATGTCTGGCTTTCGTCCAGGACAATTTCAAGAAGTTGAGGACTTTCGGAAGTGTTTAGCTCAATCAGCCCATTAAAGGTTTCCGGCATTAACCGGGCCTGAGGAATATTGCAGGGGTAATGTTTGTTAACGTAATGAGAAACGATCTTCTTGCCGGAAAAGCTGCACTGATCACACTTGGTGCTCAAAACATCCTTGCGTATTTCATCAATGTCTGTAAGTTCACTAGTTTCCGTTTTTACTTTAACGTCATCACTACTGTCAGAGTCAAAGCTACTTACAGAGGAGTCAGAAGATGATGAAGCGTTCGTTGAATCGTCTTCCAGAAAAGTTAAATTTTCTATTTTATCTGAGTTCTCTTGAGAAGATTTACTAGTGCTGCTGTTCCTAGTCACAACACCAATGTCATCGTTTAACCCAAAAGGGCTGCGGCTGCAGTCATCCTCCAGCTTCATTAGGGACGAAGAGCCAAAAGAGGCAATTACTGAAATATCATCCTGTGCTTTTTCAGAAAGGTCGTCCATTCCTAAGGGTGAGTTTAGTTCAGTGTTGACAACAGAAGGCGAGAGAGGAGAAGCGGTATCCTCCTGGGAAGGACTTTTAGCAGCAGAATCAACAGAATCGTCAAAGGAAATCAAAGGCGGTGGTGGCGCTACCGGTTTTTCGGTTGTACATCTAGTAATAGGTTCAGGGGAAGGTACTCTGGCAATATCCTCAAATGGTAGGTCGGGAGGCATTCCCAACGGTAAACTTACATCCATTTCATCTTTAACTAACACTTCGCCAGAGTTGTCATCGCCATCTAGCGTATTAAACACGTCTAAATCCATGTTTTCTTCCGTCTGACGTTCTAAGTTGGCCACAACATCATTATCCAGGTTCTCATTTATGATGTTGGCCAGTTGATCAGCCAGGTAAGTTTGGTCACTACTAGTTTCAATTGGGCCAGCACCTAAAAACGGATCTGCTTCGTGGGGCTCAGTCTTGACGGATATGGCGTAATCGGTCTCCAGTTTGATTTTACATAAACCTTTGTTAACAATTGTGTCTTTGGAACCAACCACCCTCTTTCTGGTAAGACGGCGTAAAACCACATTAGTGGGTGCCTTATTTTTCTTTCTCGTTGTGACACCTTCCGGCTTGGACGTGCTTTCCTCACTTTGTCCAAGCACATTTTTCGAAGTGTCTTTGCCCTGTTTTTTCAAGGCAGCCTGAGCTCTAGTTATTGGGCCAGACTTTTTGGTGCGTTTTCGAGGATTCAATTTTGCAGGTTTTAGTTTCCTTTTCTTTCCACGACGAACAGGACTCTTAGTCTCTACAGGTAAAGCTTCTGCGTTTTCCGGTTCTGCTGTTTCAGGCTCACTTTCTACTTCTGTGGGTAACGTTTTCGCAGCATTTTTCTTCCCTCTTACAGGCCGTCCTCTTTTTCGTGTTGTCTGTGTTTTGTCATTATCATCCGCTTTGTCTACTGATTGGTCACTTGCGTCTCCTTGGTTTGACTTAGTATCTTCTGTCGTTGCAGGTGATGGAGGTTCTACCGTCTCCGTCACTGTCTCCTCCTGTACTCCTCTCTGGAAGTCAAAACGAGTATTTTAAATTTCAATGCGTATGGTTGAAAGATTTATATCCAACTTACCATTGTTAATCTACAATTGGTAAAGAATTTTTAACCCCTAACGTCATTAATCATTTTGATGGTAACGAAATTGTTGTTTACAATAGCAACTATCAAACCTTTTACTACTAATATCTTGATGAGCATTTGCGGAACATGTACTTTTTAACCTGAACCACCTGGCAACCAAAAATTAAAGTATAAAGTAACTTTGCTGCTTAACAATTTAATAGTTTCGTTAAACCCAATTTACAGTCATGTACCGATCATTCATAAAGACGCTTGTGAACCTTCAGGTGAAGATGGGATGACCTCACTAATACTAAAGGGTTATTGTAGAAAGTTAGAACAAGCCGTTGTCCCGTTATTAAGCGGGAGTCTGTGAATTGTTGGTGGAAACAAATAAGAAAAGTTTAAAATGTTGTGTCAACGATTCTTTAAAATATGGCGTTTTCCTTAAAATTTATGTCATATTTTGACGTACCCGTACGATTCATACATGGACTACATTATGATTGTAAGCTTGTGATATGTTTCCTAAAAAAAATTCTGGATCTCCTAGTCAAAACCCAAAAATTGATTGCCAATTTCTTTTACGTTGGTTACTTTTAGAAAAAAGCATTGCTTGCCTTTTGGCTTAGGGTTTTGCTTTTACTTTTGTTAGTCACGTGCAATTCGTAATTTTTGCATGAGGTTTTAATGTCAACCTTTTGAATGGTACGAAAATGGTGTTAATCGGTCATAGCTAAGCTTGTGATAACTTTGATAATTGAAGGGTTTATTTGTGGTTTGTCCTGTATCTGGGCACAACACAAATCGGTGTACTGTGAAACCGACCTAAAAGCGGACCTTCACATCAACCGCTCTATACCGTATTCTGTAGACTGGAATATATGTAGAAATGCAAATAGATCTAAGACGGTTACAAAGAAGGATTAAAAAAAGACGGTATAATAGAGATATCATTTCACTTAAATGTACAAGATTTTGCATTTTTCAACTTCCATGAAGCCCAAGTAAAGGTGAAACAGACCCACGTAGCGTATCTATCTATGAATACATCATAAGCCTGGTTGTAAAAAGAGTAAAGTTATGCAAATATAGTTTGAGCATAAGTAGTGACCCTGTGACCTAAATGCTATCGATAAATATTAATGTGAAATTGGCATTAATTTTACCTGCCGTAACGGTTCCGTGAGTGTTACTCAAGTGAAACTCACAAACTTTTAATTTCCAGAAAAACTTTGCATTTAAAAAGCATTCATTACGGAAAGTGAAGAGTTAGGCACTGCTTCGTGTTCACTACCTACTACGTCATGTAACGAATGACGAGATACCCTTTAAGATTATTCTCCATACCTAAAATTAGTGCGTAAGTAAATAGTAGCAATGGTAACATTATTACCTTTTTAATTTTTTTAGACTATTTAAATTTGTGGTTGTGTTAGTCGATGTCATTTAGCGTATGTAAAACGTGACTTGGCAAGATGTTTAAATAGGTGGGCATGACAACTTATGTGAAACCGTATTAGTAAGAATTTCAAACTCACCGTGCATCTTCGGGGTCCTAGGGGAAGCATAGTGTCGAATCGCATTTCTTTCAAGGCATCATGAAGTTTTTCTAGCGAAGATCGGCGTTTAGTATTGCGCTTCTTTTCACGGCTTCTCCCACGCTCCTGTACGTCATCGGGAGGTTGCTGCTTGTCTTGTTCAGCTTCAGGAACTACTGGGACAGTCCCAGTTTCCTCAGTTCGACTTACTTTTGCCGCGCTGATTTCCGATTTAATCTTAACGAAAAGTTGCTTTAGATTATCGGGATTAGCGATAATGAAATCCCGCTCCTCCGGGTCGATGGATGTCATTAAAAACTGTTTAAAATACTCTAAGGCGTTAGGATTAACCACAGATGAGTTGGAGGACTCCTCCGTTGTTGTTTTACTTGAAGAAGGCTAGAAAGTTTATGTAAAAAGTCAATTAATAGAAATCAGGTCGACGTTTCATAACAATAGTTGCTATCTAGCCTATATTAATAATCTTAATAGCTCATTGTTATTGCGTGAGAATGTCGTATTGTTATAAGTATACTTAGTATTTGCTGATAATTCTAGGAAAACAGTGCATTTGCAAAAGTTAATTACCTGTTCACTGTCCTCCGTAGTTTCCGTGCGACTTTCCACGTCAGGAACTTGTGAAAGGGCTGGTTCAGGGGACGCTGGTGGGCTGTGGCAAACATCTTTTTCGGCACCATCAACGGTTTGTTCATCTTGAATTGGAGGTGGTTCTACCTCTGGCTGTTTTGGTTTAGGCTTACGAGGGATTTTAAAAGAGGGTGGTTTCGTAATGTCGATAGGTTTCTCTGTAGAATCCGTTGTATCAGCAGACCCAGCGGAGGTGCTAGCTTTAGAGAAAGGAGGTGCATTCTTATCTCCTGTTTGGTGGGATTTTTCACTTGGACCAGACTTTTTCCGAGAGGCCCTCTCATTTGTACTCTCTTTATCTCTTTTCGTATCAGCACTGTTGGTTGATTTTGGATCCGTTTTTTCTTTTGTCTTATTTCTTTCTCCACTTTTCCTTTTTGGGCTTCTCTCCTTTTCAGTCTTGTCGGTTTGAGATCTTGATTTGCGACCACTATCTCCCTCTTTGTCCTTCGTGTGACTGGACGTTGACGACTTACTTTTGTCCCCTGACTTCTGATTAGACTTGTCAGGATCCTCATCATAGGTTACCGTGATTGCGTCTTCAAAGGATCCACTTTGTCTCTTCTGAGCAGGTCTGCCTAGTCGATGGAAACCTTCTTTCTCAAACTGCTTTCGGAGCTCTTGAATTTTGGAGCCCTTATTATTACTAGATTTGCTTCCTTCTTGTTGTCTAATACGCTCTTTGGTTTCCAAAATTCGTTTTCTCTCTTGTTCTTGCCGACTTTTAGATCTTGGGTCGGCAGATGGGCGCAAAACGTTGCCTGCGTCAGACCTTGAAGATGTGCTAGCACGAGAATGATCAGAGGCAGATGCAGGAGGGGAATGCTGCCTGTTTTGTACTGTTTGGTGAACTGCGGGTCGCGATCGATTTAAACGTGGATCTAGTCCACAAGAGCTTTGATTATCATTGCCGCCACTGTTCGGTGAAAGGGGACCAGGAGAACTGGTAGCCGTTGTGGATGGACCCGGTGTTGGTTGAGCCGATGACGATCGACTGACAACACGACCAAAACATTGTTTCGCTTTCATCATAGTAATTTCTCTAACTTGTTCAGCAGACGGTTCCGCTGCACTAGTATAATTCGGTGAGCCTGAGGGGACCCCTTGGTATTGCTCTGAAGAAGAATGATGCGTAGCTGGGGGTGAATGTCTTGGTGGAGGTGCCACTTGCGGTGCTGGAGACCTAGTTTGAGAATGAGGCGGAGGCATTCGGTAACCCGAAGAATTCGTATGCATGTCCGGTATACGATAGTTAGGAGTTGGTGGTGGTGTCTGCTGGAAGCCCATTGAATGTGGAACGCCAGGAGCCATTGACGGACCGGCACCAAGACTCATACCAGAGTTTTGTGAATTTGAAACAGGTAAGGGGAGTAGCGGAGGATTAACATTTGGAAAAGGTGAAGGTGGTGGAAGTAATCCCCCGGAATTGGTATAGTGAGACTGAGGCTGAACACCGTATGCCATTGAAACAGGCTGCGGCGTAATCGGAATACTATTCATGGGACTCATCATTGATGGTGCTGTACTGGGTAAAGAGTACGGTCCATTATCCATTCGAGATCTGGCCTCATGTCGATCATCATCTTTCCTTGGTCGGCTATGAAAATCAACGTGACCATGGGGACCCCTTCTCCCGTGGTTATGATTATACTCCGAATGTGAATTGTTTCCTTCATGACGTGAATTTGTTGACTCATATTGTCTATCATTTCTCGATCGTCCACCATACATGCCGTATTCGTCCGATCGATCTTCTCTACGAGTCTCAGAGGAAGGCCTCCTTTCAAAATATTTTGCAATATGCTGTGCGTGGTGATACTTCTCCTCACGCTCGCGAGTTTCATGACTCTTACGCCATTCATCTTCTCTCGATCTCCTATCCCCGTCAGTTCTAAAGCAGTTATCTCTATGTTCTGTTTTGGGCTGCCATTCATCAAATTTGTTGCCATTTGAAGAACCTCCTGTAAGCCAGTCTGGTTTGAAGTCCCGTTCTCTCTCCTTGCTTGAATCATGACCTCTGTGTCTGTCTCTGTCATTATTATAGTCATTCCTGCGATCGTAGTCGTTATCATAATATCCACGCCCTTGACCATGACGGATGTCGAGATCTTTGCGATAGTCATCCTTTCTATGATGTGGCGCCGGGGTACCTCTGCCTATTGCCATTCCCCTGCCTACACCTCTAGCACCACCGAAGTCTCCTTCTTCACTCCATCTTCGCTGTCCCCTCCCAATTGCACTACTCGGATAGTAACCTCCCCTCATATCTACGTCTTTATATGGCTCTCGACGTGTGAAAGAATTCTCAAACGTTTGTCTTCCCCACTCGTCAAAATTATCGTCCTTCTCCCGAGACTTTCCGTGTTCTAAAACAAGATTAAATTTTTGAAAGCGTTAAAAGTAAATCTTCAAGTGTACCTTTCATCCGTTGAATAATGTTACCGTTCCGGTGCGAAAAGTCCACTTGAACTGTTCGGTGAGCACCACGATTGTGTGTGGGAATTAATGGTATATTGGCTGCAGAGTCAGACGATCTCGTTTCCGGGGAAGGACTTCGGGGTCGATCATTATCACCGAATTCCTCCTCGTTGCCCTCCAAAGAGCGTCGTTTGGTTGCCGGCAGCTATACACGCATATACACCCAAAAGTACAGGTGACAATTACTTTTTTCAATTAACCTCTTGGTTCTATTAACTTTGTAGGATTGTACCACTTCATTGGCTTGGCATATTTGCAATCAATGATCAATCGTACAAAAAATGCGTACAAATCCACCATCAGTGAAGGCACCCGCCGTTTAAAACGAAACAAGAATGGAATGCACTCATTAAAGTAAAAAGTCGTCTTGCAAGAACGGCGTCTTATTAGTACGACGGTGTAGTTGGTACAATTGCTGGATATACTTGGAAAGCGATCGTACGCTAACAAGCGCACTGCATTCTTGTGATAATAAATACACATAATATATAGTTTGGACATAAAAAAGTTACGAACAGTTACGACTCATACGAGAGATAGCGAGTTCATGTATTTACGACATATATTAAACAAAAAAATAATGGAAACCAAGGTGCTGTACTTAATAGTATTTGTGCAAGATTTAAAGTGGTAACAAATTAAAAAAATGAAAAAACAACCGTACATCAGTCAGAGGATTTTTTCGTATCATTTCATGAATTTTGTCAATGTAACTCCTAAGCTGATCCACCCCATGAGATCTAGCAAAGAGAAAAATATTGTTTTTCGAATGTTAAAGATGTGTGGTAGAAACGGCCGGAAATATATATGGAGAGATACAATGGCCCTTACTCATCTGCCAAAATGTCTTTCATGACTTCAAGGTAGAACTCGATGTCGTCGACCTCTTCATGCAACTCTAGGGCTCGACCTGACTGTTTTATATATGCTAGCCGCTTTTTCAAGTACGGCTTAAATTCCCGGAACTGCTGAACGATTTCTATCATGTTGTCTTCGTTTCCGTACCCTGTGGAAAATAAAGATGGATTTAGCAAATTTTAGCTCTGTGAACCCCTTTCAAAGTCAAAGCTTGTACAGAGCAGTTCTATCTATATCGCCTGGTCAAACATTCTTGTAAGATCATTTAGCGATATAAAATTGTTTATATAGCTAACTATTAAGCTCAAATTTTATAATAATTGTTCTTGATTAACCCCTTCGAGAGTATGAGGAATCATAGGGGATTCCATAGTGATGTGAGCCTCGATGCATTTTAACAGATAGCTGGTCCTTGGAAGACCAAATCAAAATTTAATTCTGTAAAGGCATTTTAAATCTGCAACAATGATCAACAAAATAAAACAGGTTCCTTCAAGTCAATTCCTTCAGTTTAATTTAATTTCATTATGCCGTATTTTCACGCCGTCAGAGGCCAAGCTGTAAAGAGATCACATGCGTGATGATGCAGGAATTTGGATAATTTACTTTTTATAATAAATAAAAAGCTAGAGAAACCACTGCCACCATCACCATATAAATTAAATGTCATTGTTTTGTCGAATCAACAACTTAGCACCTTTAATCGTTTTCGCGTTGGAGCTAAAACGATCATAATTCCGTTATAGAATTTATATTAGTGTTATTTTGTCTATCACGTAATTTAAGATTAGAAAATTTTAAGTTTAAATCTTGCAAAATGTACTGTAAAGCTGAGTTAGACTTGTGCATTTTTTCTATAAAAAAAATTATGAATACTCCTGAGCTGCTTACTACTTCCATTCAATTGAGTATTTGTGAGTTTAAAAATGGAAACGTTTTTCGACGAAAACGTCGTCGACGTCGAAAAACGTTTCCAGAATTTTTTTTAGAAAACAATGGACAAGTTAACGTACAATTGAAAGTAAAGTAATAGTATAATTAAGAATCATTTCTACATATTACCAGGGTTAGCAATAAACATTAGTAAAGGTACGTGCAAAATGTTTAATTTAATCTACTACAAATTACTAACTAAAAAGCTGTCGTTAACCACAGAAATAACGTTCCAGTGCTTCCTACGACAAATGTTGTGCTTTCGGAACAGTCAAAATGCATTACATGCATAAGGATAACCACAGAGAAGACAAAAAGGTTAATCGCAGCAGCAGTAACGAATTGGAGAGAGAAAAAATAATTTGAAGTCAGTGGGGGGAGAAGAGGAGATATATATTCATCTTTGTACATATATGTGAAAAAGTAGCTTACACTGTAACCCCAATCGTTAATTTGGTAATACAGAAAGATAATTAGCTAAAACTTGATATAGAGTAAAGTAATAAAGTGTAAGCTTGAGAAGTGTTCGTGTACGACACGACGGTAATACGACAGAGTAATTTAAAGTGGATCATGACTAACTAATGGTGAAAATGATGTGTAAAGAATAATTTATTACCTTTGCTTTTAACCTTCTCGATTTGGAAAGGCAGAAACGGAGCCCTTTAGAAGAATACTGTGGCTTTCAAACAAGCCATGTAAAATACTCTTTTAAAATGAAGCCTTAGTCTGTGAAACGTATTAACTTGATTAACAGTGGTAGGTAACGCTGGGAAAGTGAGTATATAAATCATTCCTAAGGAGCAAGTACAGAATGTGTTCCTTCGGATTCCTCATATTTTTTTCCACCGCCACAATACACTGTTTTAATTAGCTGCCAATCGTTATAGAAGTTTTATGATGAAAGTAATGACAACTTTGGGCAGTCGTTAGGCTTCAACATTACGATTACGATTACTTTTAATTACAAAACTCAACACAACCGCTCAAACAAGAGGAGGTAAATGAACCAATGTTGCTCGTCGCTGCACTACGCGTATCAAGCACAACTAGTGTTTCCGAATACCTTTTCGATTATTGCTTACTAAATATGATTTAATTTACATACGCTTCCTGGTCACCTTCAAACCGTGATATTGTTGTGTAGGTTAAACAAATGAGCTGGAAAAACGGTATCCTTGTTCGCTCATTACATGTATTTACATAACATTATACAACCAGAGTTCTTTCTAGTATGAATCAAAGTTTTTTAAATGCCGTCCTCTGTTAAACTGTGCGAGTGGTAAACGCAAATTTTTTTTTCTCCGTTGCAATTACTTTCACAAGAAGCAGATAATATATGTAGACCATGATAGAGCTACTAGAGAGCCAAGTGATTTTCCGTTTTTAACTGCTTGCAAATGTCCAAGCCACTCTTAATAATATTAAGACTGTTTTATGTATCGAGACTCATTATTATTACAAAACTACCCCACTATAATACTTAATGTTCCTTGTTGTCAGTCAATACCAGAGTTAAACTAGCATTGTAATGTTGCATCAGTCATCAAATATTTAGCGCAATGATGAGGCCTTTTTTAAGATGATTTCGGTAATATAATCAATCGCTGTGTGTCTACTTGGTCGCGTAGCCTTTGTTGTCTTTTTCTCTTTTTTTATACTTTAAGTGAGTTTAGGTTTAACTCTAATTATGTTTCGTTAACAACAAGAATCCAAAAAAGACCAGGAGACGGCTAAGAATAACTTTGTTTTTGCACAGTCTTAGTTATACTAGGGTAGAAAAATGTGTGTAATGTTGAGTTGAAGATCTTCCGTTGGTTTTGTCGAGATGGTTTTTTTTGTTGCAGTAGTAGTGTATTTAAGAATATTAGAATATTAATATTAGTTGCTTGCTATATATATGTGTGTATATATAAGAACGCGACTGCGCTACTCGTCATAAGTTTCTTTATTTAAATTATTATGGCTGAACGGGACAACAATAAAACATTGCACTGATATGGCAGTTTTTATGTGCTCCAACTTCATTTTGACGCCGTGGTAAAAAAGTTAATTGGTCAATCCCTAGGCTGACAATGCGAATAACTTTTATTTTCCAATTTTCTCTTGGAAATTTTATTGTAATTGGAGGAAGTATATTGTCTGGTAATGGTGCAAGCAGAGATTGACAAAAAGTACATGATATTCTTTCTAACTTGCTGTGCTAGTGTGCAAGAGGAGAACAAGGGCAGTAGTAGTATTCGATTCAATTATATAAGAGGAAGGATATGGATTTGCTTATACGAATACCTCCAATCCGTAAATGTAGTCGCTATGCATAGGATTAGCTTTCGTGTAAGTCATTGGTGTGTGAGTAAGTGAATGTGAAAAGAGGGGTCTGCAAAGGTGGAAAAATTCATCTTAGTGTTTCAAGCGATATGTTTGTCGGTCGCCACCATACAAAAGGTTATTCTGGGTAGTGATACGTGACAAACATTTTGCAAGAACAGTATTTTCCTACTTTACTCACGTCCTTCTGGTCATAAGTTGCAGGATATGTTATTCAGTCTAAAACAAGGAGTGGTATTCACTATGCTCGGAGTACTGTCTCGTCAACCCATTTTGAAGTCTTTTACTGTGAGAGGTGAAGAGTCGCAGTAGCTTGTGAGCTACCCAACTATCAGACCAGGTTCACGGTGAAAAGGACCGTGGCCTTCCTTTAAAGTTAATTGAGTAATCGTATTTTGTTGTATGTAAATGGTAATTTTCTGCATTTATAAGTTTGTATCGCTCCCAGATTTAACACCAGAAGTTATTACATTTAAAAAAACCCATACAAGTGCAATAAATATACCGAAAGAAAATTTTGAACCAGAATCAGAGCTTTGAAAATTTCTTTGAGGGTTCGGTTGCTAGGGATTATTTTTTGCTATG
The DNA here is from genome assembly GCA_027744055.1 of Callyntrura sp. NNG-2020. NCBI lineage: Eukaryota > Metazoa > Arthropoda > Collembola > Entomobryomorpha > Paronellidae > Callyntrura > Callyntrura sp. NNG-2020. The sequence continues at coordinate 19,914 of JAHZNE010006292.1, forward strand.
GTATAAGCATTTTACAAAGGAGAAAGGAGCCTAAACGCAGCACGTGGTACTGAGCTGAATAAACGACTCCTGTTCATTATGCTATAATATTTTGTGTATATATATGTGCGGAGTAGAGAGTGATAGAATTTACACAAAGATAATGCAGATACACGCTTCTTTTAACTATACGTATAAAACTTCAAAATGTGTGCATCTCTTTTGTAGTAATGCACTGCAGTCTCTGTATAATGGTCGACGGTATAATGAAACGAGTATTTCACAGTACAGCCAACAGTACAACATGCATAATATACATAACATATTATATTTACTGTTACTGCAGTTTCTTTTTGAATAACCGCATGTTCACCCATACTGCAATGTCACCAAAATGCCCTGTGTGACAAAACCCGTATGAAAGGGAGCAGACACAATATCGTAAGAGTTTATTTGAAGGCACCACCGGGATTATAAGGTGACATTGTGTAGCAAACAAGTTTACTAGCTCTTTACTTTTCCGACTCCTCACAGAAATGTCAGCATTTACTTGAGTCGTGAATAACCAACATGTGAGGAGTTTTGTTGTTTTGTTTTAATGAAGGTTTAAAATGTAGTTACGGCCTCAACAATCCTCAACATGATAGAATTGCCTTTTTGAAGGATGCTTTGCCTTCCTATAGAGATGAATGAAGCGCTTTTCTTTGCATGTACACGGAACTAAGGGTACAATAAAATTTTCTGTTGTACATATAGGGTACTTTTAAAAATAACTTTTTCAAGTAGTCGACTTAAAAAATATTAAGTACAAGCACGGTAATTTATACAATTCAGTATCCCTACGCAAGTACGATCCTTGTAAATATTGAATAAACTACAGTATCTAGTAGGATAGACAGCGTCTTTTTAGCTCCGGTTTTTGTTTAAATGCTATGTGCAAACGCATTTTAATTTCTTAAAGATTAAGGTAGAATGCGCCATTTAAACTAAGGTGAAAATAAATGTTAAATTATAAATTTTGAAAAATGGTGTTAATTATCTGTTCACGGCAGGGTCACCGGTAACCAAAACTTTTATAAAAAGATACTGGCTTATCATGAATGACCTAAGTGACACTTTTATAGACATATAACATGAACAATTGGTTTACCATCCATTTTTACCTATATAGCAAAACATCACTATTCGTAAAAATAAGGAAGTTGGATGGAAGTCACTTAATACGTGTTGCTGGCATACTGTGTATTTAATTTAGATTTTGGGTCAATTTTGAGCATTTGAAATAAAAAGTTTAAAGTATTTCTCCCATTGGAAATATGGTATGATTTCCTTGTCCGTTTTTCAGGGAGTGATGAAGTAGAGTGCAATTAGACAACTATGTGTGCTTTTAGAAAACCAACAAGTTACAAATATCTGAAACTGCAATGAATAATTAAGGCGGTCGCAATTCATTTATGCAATTAATAAGCGTTCAAAGAATATTTTAAATTACGTGTGTATAACACCCGCATGTTTAATATAATATATAGACACCCCATGTAGCGCTACTAGAATAACTAGAGCCCCTGCTAAACTCAAAGAACCTGGAAACTTGCCTTTTTCACCACGCACTTAAGCCTTTCTTTTCAAACGAGTTTGGTGATTGTATTTGATATTTATAGACTCTTAGATGAATTGTATCCGACAACCAATAGTCACTGTGCGGTAGATACTCTCTCAAGAAGGTATTCTTATAGTGAGGTTTCACATCACTTATATACTACTTGAGGAGAAGCCAATAATGATTTTTTCTACTTATGTTCGTGTAGTCACCTTTTTGCAGAGATATAAGGTGCGGTTTATGCATGTGTTCCTTTTAAACACTGACGGACTAGTCTATCTGTAACAATGTTACCCTTTTCATGCTATAGATGTACAAATTACAGAAAAAACCATAAACCCAAACACCAGCGTGGAGTGAGATGATGCTATGAGTACACCACTGAGCAGAAGTACTCTGGGAGCTAAATAATTTTCGTTAATATCATTGATAATGCATCACAATGACGAACGGTCGAAGTTGCTTCTACGTACATTTTGACAATTAATAAGCTGCTTAAATATTAAGTACAACTCTGATAATGCAAATCCCCCATAAACAATAGTTATGAGAGTCATTATAGTTCATGGCGCTGTTATACTGTCGATACTAGCCTGGGCAAATGAACGACACGACAGGTCACTTTGTTCATCCACATATTGTGATCACAGTAATCATTGTTCACGTTGCATGTCATGTATTGCGCAATATTAAGTACGTCAAAACCAGCAACGAGTGACGGTTTACCAAGTATCAAGTAACAATGTAAGATGGATGCGTGTAAAGCAATAAAATTTGTCTGCACTTGTTTTCCCTTCTTTCAAAGAGCTATTTTTGCATTTCTCGCTGCTGAAGTGTACGAATGCCTAACTTTTCTAAATGTTTCTTGGGACTTGAGATTTCATCCAGTGGTCGTACAAGGTTATTGCATATCGAAATAATGGCCAAAGATTTACTCGATATAAAGACTCGAGATAAAAGCACCTGGGTGTAGAGAACACGTAAGTGTATAGGCAATACAAATATTATATTTTATATATATACTTCGTGCTAGCTACAAATGAAAGTAAGAAAGCAAATGAGATCATTTTCTGGTTAGACTAGACAGTGAGCGCGAGCAGCACCGAGGAAACAAGGCATAAGGCACGATGACGTGTGATGAAATCTGATAAAGTGCAATACAAAATGTGTATCCCTTCCCTTATGTTGTAAGTTGTGTACTAACTAGTCAACTGTACTGGAGCGAGAGACTCGCACTTACTTCGAAGATTGTTTTTATGCCACTTTGTCGAAAGGCACGGCAGACACTGTCGTACTACTACTGGTTACCTCGTATTTTTGCAGAAACTATACGTGACGAAAGTGAGGTGGCATGGCAACTGTAATATAAAACGGGATGATGTATGAACAGCAGCATATTAATAGTAGGGTTAATGTAACAGTAATATATAATATAACAGATTTGTACCGCTATGGGAAATCTGGCTTAATTTTTTTTACTCCTATGGATATACACCGATTCGTAGTTTGTGTGATATCAATACAATAACTGCTTGTCATAAACCCTATCTCAAATTAAAACAGTTCATATGCCCAATAATATAATAAATAGCTTCCTGTAATCAAGCTTAAAACGTTCAGACTCATTTTGTTTGCGTTGTAAGTAGGTTAAATTTAACCATTCTCTATTTTTACTGCATTTTAATAAGAGTGGTAATTGCATTAATGGGGCTTTGTATAAGAACATTGCCAATGTTGGTGCTTACTAATTGCATACTCATTAATTAAAGTAGTCCATATTTCTATTGATTACATTTTGACGTTATTTTCAATTTTTTCGAGAATCACTATGGTGTTCTCATCTTTGGAAACTTCAGGTTGATTAGTACCAATGTCCGAAAAAGTGCTTTTTCTCAACTTTAAAGTCACTTTAATGTGGTATATTGGTAAAAATTGTTGTTGTGAATGACAGTTAATGTCTCACACAAATGACTAATAAAACTACGGTTAAAATCGTTGGAAATATATCTGTAATTTGGAATGATTAAACTTCAATTTTTATGAGCATATGTATACGAAATTGAAATATGATGAGCATAGCGGAATATGATGTGATGAATATATGAAAATTGTAAAGGGAAAGGGGTATCTTGAGATCACTGGTGACAGTATCATTGTGCTGTTGTGCGTGTACGTGTATATGTAAAAGCAAAACCCTTAGTAGCTACCTGTCAACCAGCAATGTTGAAAGTGTGCGTGTATTGAATTATCACTCTTTTCCTGCATTGAATATTGTTTATTTTATCAATTCAATTTGCTCAAGGTAACTAATATACCTAATGCAATGTTAAGTTGAGGGAGGGAGGTATTGATGAACCACGATGGTGATGAATCTGTTACAGTAACTTGTACATGAGTGCTCACCAGTAACAACTACATTATGACTCTGGGGACAATAATATCAACAATCTGAATCGATCAAACTTCTAATGCTACGAGAGAAAGTTTCTGGGAATGTTTACCCTGTCAACTAGTTTTACACTTTTCTACTAGAGTTTCTATTTAACCATAAAAATTGTTTGCATTTGTAATTAATTAAATACATCTCAGGAGCCAGTTAAGTGTTTCCTTAAACCAAGTCTATTAGAAGTGATGTAAAGTTGTTGCTCGAAAGTACATAAAGGCATTTATACGGTGCCCGTTTTCATAATTGCTAAGACAAACTGTCAATTCTTTGCCGCATTTTTCATTCGATCAACAAAGTGTACATTCACGTAATAACAAAGCTGGGAGTGAAGTATGTTCTTATTACGTAGGGCTGCTACGATGGCAGCGTTAAAGAAGAAAGGCTTGACCTTGAGACAGCAGAAAAAATTGAGAAAACGAAAGGTAAAAGTAATTTACTGTGTATTTACGTAAATCGTACACGCACAACATATATTTCATGAATTAGATGACAATGACAAATGAAAACTAAGTTCAAAAGTTTGAATTTCCTCCGGTTTAGAGCGTTCTTCGCCGTAAATATTACTGTTGTACTGAAATTCAAATTAGTTTAGTTACAACAAATAATGCAATAAATAGTGGAGCATAAAATTTAGACAACTATTGGAGCGTCGCCGTCAGTCTACGTTCACTTGAAAGACTTTCCATATAGCCGCCCTTATTATTTTGACTCGGATAAAGTTAATTAGCGGAAACTGCACTTGACTTTATTTGCTACCGTATTCTCGCCAATTATAGCCTGGGATCAAAAGCAGAAAGTCGATTTTGGAAGGGACTAAATGGAGATGGGTCTTAATAAGGAAGGGGTTAAATTCAAAAAGTATATAATTCGTAGGTCTGATTATGGCAGCTTTAGTAAACTAGTTTCAGATTTCCGAAATAAAATATTAACTAATACTACAAAATGTAAACATCTTCAGTCATTCTAATCAATTTTGTTTGCCTTTCTTTCTCCAGTTTCTCCTCTTAAATTTAAATGAATAATATCTTTTAAAAATTGCAATTTTAATAAAACGGTGTAATACACCTTGCCACTTGTTTGATTTCTGTATGCAATTTCACACGGGGCTATATAATTAAAGTGGGCTAAAGTTTGAGTAAGCCGTCTTCAGCGGGGACTAGAATAAGTGAGAGGCTAAAGTTGGAGGTAGGCTATAGCCAGCGAGAATACGGTAACTAACCTTTTTTAAACACAATCACAAACATTATTGATAAATAATGAGCGACTCCCCCGCGGTGCGCATAAAAGTAATATTAACATTTGCTGGAACTAATTATAACATTATGCTGTTATGCTACTAAAGTTGTCCGTCGAAATGAAGTTTTTTTTAGCTACATCCTCCATAAAAGTGTAAATCAATGCGTGTGCTATGGCTACCGGCAATATGCACTGTACTTTTGATACTTCATTATTTAACTATTTTTAGAAAAATGACAGTAAAGATTCCCGAGCAATTACTGGTTGTGTTGGCCTAGCCATGCGGCTTGGTGAAAGGCAGATTATTGATCCGAGACCACTACGTTTGGGATGTTCTTCACGTTGTAAACATGCGTCCCATTTAAAGGTATGTTCGCTTTTAGTGGTTCGAAAACAATTTATAAAGTACGTATTTGTAAAAATAAGCGGCTCCTGTTCATTTAGAATCATCATTCAAATAACAAATAATAGAGAAAATTGGATGAAAACGGTTCATCATATGCTATTTTTTTATTTTAATTTTTAGTTGCGCTATTTACCTTGCTGGAAAGGAACACTGAAAACCCTATGATATAACATTGCTTTATTCCCTGCTAACTTTCAGGTATTTTAGAATGAGATAAATGTTGATTGAAAGTGTTTAACGTAGTGTGTACGTACCAGATTATAGCCTTATAGCTGGTTGTAGAATGTGGCTGGGGTCTCGTGAGGGAAATTTGAAATTTAAGCCGGTCTCAGCTAACATAGCTAACAGTATTATAGCAGATGATACAGTAACACGATTTTGTTTAATTTTTCGTTGACTTAAACTAGAACTAGAACTCAAAAATACAAGAATTGAATAAAATATTAGATTGGATATGCAGAAAATTTGAGTGTTGAAGGTGTAGTTTTGCATTTTAAAGTAAATTACAAACTTGACATTTGAGATTTTACTGGTCTCTGTTGATTGCCCATTCCGGATATTATACGGATCAGGAACACAAAGGTGAAATTTGGCATGGCGCATAATTCCAGAATTTACGGTAAGACAACGATTCTGCATATGGAATTAAGCTTTCAGCAAAAAGTAGTTACGGAGTCTAAGAAACTCCCTTGTTACCCTCTATCATCTATGGAACACATTTGACTTTTGTCAATTTATCTAAGCCACAGAGTGGACTGAAGCTGTAATAGGTGAACATACAAAAAGTCTCATTTAAGGTTTGAACAACTGGAACCAAGGAAAAATATGGCAGGAGCAAAAAATACCAAGTCTATTCTAATGCCACGGTATGCCCATTATAATTACTATAGTAATTAGGTTTGACAAATCCAATTACAATACACCTATCGTGTTCCATAGCATAAGGTATTTTGTAGTCATGTTCCTGCATCTTTAAAAAGCATTAAACGTTTCTCTAAAACACTCTTAATATTCGTTTTTTTCAGAGACAGTCAATTACATTATTTTTTGGTCTCAATTACAAATTACAAATTACAATTTATATTTTTTGAAGCCTCAATTACAAATTACAAATTACATTTTGTAAATTTTGAAGGCCCAATTACAAATTACAAATTACATTTTGTAAATTTTTAAGGCCCAATTACAAATTACAAATTAC